>PVKE010037371.1:0-15944 GCA_004027555.1 Craseonycteris thonglongyai | reverse complement strand
CTTATGATTATTCCACTTTTAATTTCTTGAGGAAACTCCATACTGTTTTCCATAGCAGCTGCTCCAATTTACATTCCCAGCAACAGTATACAATGTTCCCTTTCTCCATGTTCTTGCCCAAAATTATCTTTTCGCTAGTAACTACTGAACAGTATGTTTAGAGGTCACTAGAGTTATAGGAATAAAATGTCTATTTTGATTTGGTAAAATACTTTATGGCTGCTCTGTGCCTATTCTGATCAGTGTGCACATTCCCAGGAGCCACAGACTGAACCTTGGCTCCTAACACACAGGAGAGAACGGTATATCTAAGGACATGGCATGTGAACACCATGACACATGAACATCATGAGTGGGCTCTGTGATACGGCAATGGGGCGAAAACAGAGGATCCAAGCTACCGGTAAGTATCAAAATGTCCAACTATCTATGTATGTGTTCAAGAACTGTGTATGATCCCTTGGGATTATAATTAAGACTCCAGAGTTCTATAGTTCCCTAACAAAAAGTGTTAACATAGTAAAAATATTAAAAGTTATACAAAGGCAATGAGATCATTCATAAGTAGTGAATTATATTATTAAGAAATCCTTTAGAAAATTGTACCTAATACTCACATTTTCTATTAGGTCACAAATGATAGCATTATTGAAGTAGTCAATGTGAGTCCATTCTATGTCCTAAAAACATAACAGAACAAAATCAAATTACATATGGTGCTGCCACAACACTACCAGCAATAAAACATCCTTTGCCCATCTTTCCGTATTTCATTTCCTCTGTCACTATTTTTCCTTTTAAAATCAGTGTGGCAATGTCCTCTTTCCATTCCCAAAACGTTATTAGTGCAGCAGTCCACTACTGACATGATCTGATTGAAACAAATGCCCTTGACCTATTCTGAGACTGCCTCCCATTTCACTCTCCCATCTATGGTGATTTCCCATGCACTTCACTGGCCCTGAGCCAAACATTTACTTAACAGGCCGTTGGGTCAATATTACTTTGTATATATTTACAATGTTTATAAGGAAATAAGTCAGAACTTGATCCTAAAACTCTAAGGCCTAGATTTTTCTGTTCTTAATTTGTAATCACAATGAAAAAATTAATTTTCAAGCCAAACTCATGTTGTAGGGCAGTTAACTATTTCATGTGTAAAAATAGTCCAGTGCTAAAACTAAATACTTTCAACATCAGGAAAGACACAAGAAGTGATCCACTGGTTGTACTGCTAGCTACAAAGCCAAATCTGTGAGGCCAAATACAATCATTCTGTACTGCTTACACTCTGCCCATAAGTGTAAACATTTATTTTTCTTCTAATGGGAAAACAATTAATTCATACAGCAAGCTAGGGATCTTCCTATATACTCTTAGAAGTGTTTTAGACAATCTGTCCAAACTGCTTAAGTTACAGATCAAAGTTTGAGCATTTTCTTTATGATGAGAAGGCAGGAAGAGAATTAATCTGGCTTTTAGGATGTTTATGTTACCAAAGGTGTCAGACAAGTATAAAAATTTCTAAAGTATAATGATCATTCTAAAAAAAAATTTAAAAAATAAAAAATTTATTATTTAGCTTTCAAGTAAATTGGTTATTTTACTAAGTCACTGGGGAAAACAATCACATTAGAAAAATCTATATTAAGAAACAAAAAAAAAGGAGAGTGAGAGAATTCATTGTCCTTAATAACTTAAATTACACTGTAAAAGTGAGAAAAATATGTAATATAATTACTAAAATGTTATGGCAAATAAAAAACAACAATAAATATAAAATTTTCTATTTAAAAAAATTGAGGTGTAATTGGCAAATAAATATTGTGTGAATAAAAAAATATCTTTCACAGCAAAAAGAATTCATGTGGAAGACTGGTGAAGCAACATTATGAGTAAATTTACCACTTTGAATAAGTTATACCAATATAAAAAATGATTTTAATACTGTGTGTTTTTGAAATAAATAAATTGGATTTACATATTTAAAAAAATAATTTTATACATAGAAAAAGATCAGCTATTTAAAAAATGAAAGGGAAACCTCCAAGTTTGTAAACATTACTTCTGATTTTTTTTTTTAATTTTATTGTTAAATTTATTGGGGTGACATTGATTGATAACAGTCAGATAATTTCCAGATGTATGATTATTTTTAAATTACATTAAGTGAGATAGCCCATACATAGCATGAGTACAATATCCAATACATAGTAAGCACTCTCTTATTTTTATTATAAATTTTTAGAAAAATCAATGCTTTTTATGATTGAACATAATATGTTCAAATTTATGTACAGCAATATTGACCATTTTTGGTATACAGTTCTCCAAGCTGTGGAAAATGGCTAGCATCACGTAACTACCACCACGATCAGCACCTAAAATTCCCTTGTGCTACCTCTCTGCAGTCACAATCTCTCATGGCCCCTGTCCCCAGGTAACCATTGATCTCTGTCTTTATTGCTTTGCCTCTATGGCTATATGAATAACATATAAACAGAATCATACAATATGTACTTTTGAGTCTGGCTTCTTTCATTTAACATAACACTATTGAGATTCATTCACATAATTGTGTCTATCAGTTCTTTGTTCCTTGTATTGATATACTACAGCTGTCTGTCCATTCATTTGAGACTGTTTTCTTAACACACTATTACTTCATTCATTGCATTAGAATCCAGTGAGACCCAACTTGGTCAAATGACATTTACTAAGGACCTACCGTGTGCCATGTATTGTTCTGGGAACTAGCAGCACAACAGTTAAGAAAATCCCAGTTAGCTTCAATGTTATACCAAATAAATTTTTCAAAGACACAAGATGGCTAAACTTAGATTAATCTGATTATAGGGTCATGTTTATTTATATAGTCTTCTGAATCCAGAATTTGATTATGAATAAAAGAGAGACATTTAAAACACTATATTTCAACATTACCTCCCGTATATACTCCTCCTGCTCTTCCTTAAGAGTAAGTTCAATGAAGATTTGTTGCAGCTTTTCATTACAATAATTAATAATGAACTGCTCAAAGCTGTTGTCCTGCATGGAGAAAAATGAAGATAGCCTTATAAACCATGTTATTAGCTCTCCCATAACAAAGACACCCTAATATCTCAATCCATGAGAAATGTCACACACTATCTCTCAAATTTAACTGGCCCAGCACAAAGCTCCTGGGGACAGAGGCTTGCACATCATAGGCACTCAAGAAACAATTCATGACATAAGTGAATGAATGAAGTATATACAAGTTATGCAGTATTTGATGGATGAAGAATTTTAGTGGACAAAGGAACAACCCACATATGGGAAAAATAAAAATAAATTCACTTTCCCTTGAAAGTCCAGGAAAAAAAGAAAAAAAGAACAGTGAGATTTATAATCTCTGTCACTCAGTTCTCAATCTTCAATTCTCAGATGTAACTGGAGTGCACAAGTCTTCCTGACCCAACCTCTTGTTCCCTTATATGGCAACATTTTTAAAAATCACACTAAATGTGTATATATGTGAACATGTATATTGATTAGCTTCATATTTATCTGTCTCACTAGACTGTGCATTTCTGAGGGCAAGCGTTGACTATGCATTTTTTATTCACCAATGTATGCCCAGCCCTCAAACTGATTAAGTACTCAATATGTATTTGATGAGTGAATGAATGACAAGCCTACAAAATGGAGACTTAGAGGAATCAACACATCAAAATCATCTTTCCTAGTTAGAAACAGTTTCTTCTCAGAATGCTCACACATTTGATACTCTTAAAAATGTCAGTTAGTTTCTCCTTCACATTAGAGTTATCTCCTATGAACTGTGATGAAAGAGCCATGCCTAGATCATTTCTGAATAACCCACAGAACTTTAAGTATTGCTGTATACACCGAGGACACAAAAATGCACGTCTGTTAAATGAATACATTTCACCAAGGAACACACTGCCCAGGAAGTGGTAGATCTGCTAATAAAGCTAGTAATTTCATCTCTATCCCTCCTCTTTGCAGAGAGAGAGAGATGGTGACAATGGGAGCAAAAGATGGTATGACCCACCATTGACAAACCTGACTCTTCTCCCACTGATGTGGCTAGTCCTGGACTAACAAATGAGTTATGAGAGTCCACATGTAACAGCCCATCCCTGTGAATGCACGGAACTACTAGCCTTCACATCTCTCCACAAATGACGAAAGCAACAAAGTCAGAGTGTTTTTGAAACTTCATCTTTTAAAATCAACTTTGGTCCTTCCTAACACAAATTTTTAAATGATACTTATAATGTAGCATCTGACCACATTCTTTCCTAGAAGTCAGCTAAGGAGTTCTAATCACCAGTGATTAACTAACATGTCAAAGGAAATTTTTACTCTAAACCATAAATGACACATACACACTATCACTGACTAATCTTTTATTGTTAAATGTAGTCACGGATAAAATTGTTTTATTTTTAATCTTGACACATCTTACTAAAGGGCACATATTTATTTTTAATACTTTTAACAAATATAGTCTTAGACACAAAGGACATTCCCAGTATTTATTTTCACATAAAAAATTAAAAAACCATGAGCTCCAATACTTAGAGCTTAATGATTTTGATTGAGAGTCTATCTGTTCTTAGTTGCCTTATTATTATAAGTATCAGTATAAGGCCATTTCATATATGAAAAAGTCCAGTGTTCTCGGTTTAGTAAATATAACCCTATATAATGCCAACACCACAATGAAAAAACTTTTAAGTAAAACTAATATTTTTAAAGATTTATATGACCAGATCTTTGTTTTTCTTAGAAAACAAATTTATAGAGAAAATCCTTTCTGTTATTTAGTAAGTCTGTGTTGTGTCCATGGAGATATTTAAACAAAATTATGCTAAATCTTCAAATGGCAACTAATGAGGAGAAGGAAGGAGAGAAAAATTGGTGTCCATAGACACAGTACATGGCTATGAACATTTTCAAGTACACTTCTAGAACAGGACTATGAAATACACACAAGCAGGTTAGAAATCAGAGGCAAAGCTTCACAATTACAACACAACTGAAGGAGCAAGTTAGAGCTAAATTAAATTTTCCCTCAATTTTTAAACACCACTATATGAATTCTGTATTACAAGTCCACACAGTTAACCAATGGTCATTTACTGCAAAATTCACAGAGCTGGAGAAGCAAGTAACATAAGAGCATGCAACAGACCGTCACTGCAAACAGTTCATACTTACTGCATTCTGGTGCAAAAAGGGACAGATTACACAAAACGCAGTCAGTTCTTAATTTGTAATAAACTTCTAATAAAAAACACTTATCGATAGTTACTCATTGGTGCACATGACAGATTTTACCATTATATTTGTGAATGGCATAACACTTTAGATCATGACACGTGTCCAATCAATTCAAAAGACAGGACCACAATACCTACATATGGCATCTGAATTGTGGTTCTGCTAGGTGAGATCTCTTCAGGATAAAAAACGGTTTAACTGAAGTAATGATATACCATGTACCGGTAACTTGCTTGAAGTCCTAAGGCTTCAGAATCTAAAGCTTCTAATTCTAGATTACCAGAAAAAATAAAATGTATCTGACACATCCATCCAGAGTCAGGGATAGAAGCAGTTGGCATGTCACAGAAAGAATAAAGTGATTCAGCAAGATCCCACCACAGTGACCCACCCCTGTGCTATACGTGTTGTCTCTACTTCAAGCACAAACAAGATGGTAAAGACAGTGTCCTAGAGATGGCTGAAGAACAAAAACTTGTCTCTCTGACCTTATCCTGCTGCTTAAACACAAACAAAAATAGAATAGCACAATCATCAAGGCAGAAACCAGCTTATTTCCCCCACAGAAATAGCTCCACATCTGTTGCAAACATACCTCATACCTCACAGCCTCCAAAACATGTCATGAACTGCCAGAGCAATCATTAGTGCTGAAAATGAAGGCAATCACATTTCTGGTGAACGAAGTTTAAATTGTTGACACTGTCCAAATTTTTTTGTGAAATGGGATTTCATAAAGCATTAAAAATAATTCTCAAAATTTTATTTTTTGCAGAAAATTAAGGAACAGCCTGGTAACAGTTCATCTAGCTGCAACTTGCACAGGTCTCATGTAATTCTCCATTTATACAGAATAGGTAAATTCTCCTTTACAAAACAGCTAAACTGGGTCTAGGAACTACCACATAAATATGAAGGCCCCAAAGCAACTTGACACTTGGATACTTTTTCGGTTTGTCAAGAACTGTGAATGTGGTCAGCATCCTCTGAGCCGGTGGGCACTCTCTCCCATGTGTCAGTCTCATGAATCAAAGTCTCCAAAGGAGGAAGTGGGCAGGAGCTTGCTCCCATGAATGACTCACCTCCTCTTTTTCTACCCATGATCCACACATGGAATTTTTCTCCACTGTCTAACTCATATTTATCCCTAAAGACTGATAGCTAAAACTAAAACTTTTGGGAACATCATCAAACAAATACATCCAGAATTTTCCATTACACAGTCCACCCTAAATGAAGCTCAGAATGACCCTCACCCCCCACTGGATTGCTCTAGAAAACACAGGTAAACAGCAAGGTCTCTGGGGTTCTATACTGTTTTACACTATATTTAAGAAGTGTAAATTGGGGTAGTAAGCATTAATTATATTTAGAAGTAATAATATACCAAAATTTTTAACTCTAGGGCTTTTTTCAAGAATTCCAGCATTTAGTTTACCCTTTCAACATCAAAGAAACAGGAAATCATACTCGCAGTAAAGTTTGTGACTAAGTTTATATTCATAAGTATCCATCATAAACTTTCCACTTAAAAATGATTTTGAAAGATAGATCAAAAAGTACTGGCCGGTTAATACATTTGTATATTCTCAGTAATAAAGGAGGCTAACTAATACTATCTTGTGCTCTTGAAGACAGATAGTTAAATCTAGCATTCTTTAAAAACAATAAATATTGAAAGGAAGATGTAAAATAAAGGAGACAGCTTTATCATGTCCATCATTAGGATGGTGGGGCTGAAAGGATCTTGCAGATGAATAGTATGTATAGGAAATAGGAGGGCAGTTCAAACACAAAGACCATGGCTTTAGCAAAATAGTGTTATTCGATATTTAGCTGATATTTCTTATTGTTCAACACTGATTTGAGGTCAAACTTTGGATATTATCAAATTGGGCAGGGGTTGTATAATTTATCTATGATGAAGTCTCCTGCGTAATATACGAGACAGTATATTTATATAAAAGTTATAGAACTTTGAATGTCAACAGCACTGTTTTAGAAGTTGGACTACATTACTGCTTTAAAATGTGCTGTTGGTCCCAGCAAAGATCTACATAATTGAAAGCCTTGGGGCAGTCCCCAATAACAATAATACTGTACCTATACAAAAATAAGATGTACTTATCAATTTTTAAAAATCACATTGTCAAGCAATGGGCCCCAAATCAAGAACCGCTTTTTATTAAGTACTTAAAAAAACTCCCAAGACAAGAGAAAAACATTTAATGCTAAATATTGTTTTAGACATTTACAAAATTAAATGGCTGCCTAAAGTTTTAGAAAACTTTTCATTAAGTATAGTGAAACGTTTTTCTACCATACTCAAATATGGTAAATATTAAGAAAAACAGCACTATGGTATTCTTCTTAAATATTGTAAAATAAACTTTGATTTAGAAAGTTAAAGGAACAGCAATGATGAAAACTGGAACGGAAGGTCGTTCTTATACCCAGAATTCATTTTCTTTTTAAAACAATTTAGAAAAAAAATCCTATAATCACGGGAACTAGAAGATAATACTAAGCAAAATAAGTCAGATTGAGAAGGACAAATACCATCTGATCTCACTTATATGTGGAATCTAAAGAACAGAATAAATGAACAATCAAAATAGAAGAAAACAATGCATGAACATGGACAACAGTTTAGTGGTTACCAGAGGGAAAGGGGGAAGAAGGTCAGGGAGGAGGGAGGGGGATTCAAAGACATGGTGATGAAAAAAAAAAAAATTGACTGTGGGTGGTGAGCACACAATGCAACACATAGACGATGTATTATAGAATTGTACACCTGGAACTTATGTAATTTTACTATCCAATATCACCCCAATAAAGTTAATCTTTTAAAATCCTATAATAATGAGACAAACTTACCAGGCTACACTGACTCCATCCCAACTCTTAGATTGTTTTATTTGACAAAGTCATTGCATAATAGCCTATCATGTCCTTGCTATATAAAGGCCACTTTCAATAACAGCAAGATGAATAAAAATGCCTGGTTGAAAATATCTAGCATTTTGTCTGCAGGAAACTAGCTCAACTATGTGAAAAGTGAAATATTTAGCCACTGCAAACCTGTTTTGGTCTACAGGACACTAATAATTAATTAATTTCTCCATTAAATCAGATAAGTACTTAGAAAAAAAGTGGAACCAATTTAGATTGCTCAACATTGTTTTACATTTCATTTAGTATTTTAAAGACTATCATTTGTTATTTTATACTGATACTAATAAATAGTTCTCAAAGGCCACAATTGCAGTTTTGTCCATCCAAACTTAATCGTATGGAATTGGAGTGGTTAGATTGTAAATCTCTGCATCTGCAAAATTGGACTTACTGTTCTACCAGAATTTATAGTTTCCTCCTCTACGAAATTTATTTCACTTCACCTTATGTTGAGTATCAATGTTCCACTAATCTGTTTTTCAAACTGACATCGGTCACATGTGGCCAGCAAGGCAGGACTATTCACCTAGCTGCACTGGAATGTTTGCAGTCAAATCCATGTGTCATCATCCCATGGTTTAATGCATCAGTTTCCTTCTTCTGTTTAGAGACAGACCAAAGTGAATGAAAGGTTTCCACCAACTCATCTGAAAAATGTTTTCATGGGAACTGTCAGTGGGGTCATGAGGCAGAACTTAAAATGTTAAAAAAAAAAATTTCTGGACCTTTACTGTCCAATTTTTTTGTTTTGTTAAATTTATTGGGATGACATTAATTGATATCAATTACATTGTTTCCAGGTGTACAATTCTACATTACATCGTCTATACATCACATTACGTGCTCACCACCCATAATCAGCTTACTTTCTATCACCGTATGTTTGATTCCCCCTTCCTACTCTCCCCAATTTTTAAAGTGACGCACAGGGTAGTCTAAATGGCATAATCCTTAATTCCTGTAGTCAATTTATACTGAAGAAAAAAGGCAACCTTTTCTCTATAGTCTATCAGTTTATTTTCACTTGGGTAGAAAAATTATCACAGAAATTTTCATTTTTGCATTGATATGGATTCTGAATGCTTCTTCCTAAGTCATGCTTTGAGACTTTGTACTTCAGCTTGTGGTATTTTAAGTCCTTAATTATCTGGCTTCCTAGTGTTCCACCCTATGGGTTTCTTGAGATCCATATGTTTTAGTTTTGCTTAGAATCTGAGAAAATGCAGGATGGCGTCTGGGATATATATGTGAATACATTAAAAAGAAAAAAAAAAAACTAATTCTGTACCAAAGGGCAATTAAAAGTGCCCTACCAACTCTCTACTCTGAGGTCTTCCAAAATAAATTTATAAAATAAATGTTAATAATAAATGGATTTTTAAAAATCAAGGTGTTTAGAAGAGGAATCTGAGATGTTGATAGGAAATTGGAGAACAATTAATTATAATGAAAAAACAAGTGTTAATTCTCTCAAGGAAATGGAAAAAAATAAAGCACTTACTGCATGAAAAAGGAAAACTAACGTCTAAGACTTATGACCACGATAAGATTTTCTATAGACATATGACAGGTTGGATTTGGCTTTGCCTGAAAGTTCTGTTTAAAGAATAAAAATGTAACCCGTTTGGTTTGAGGAATATTATGTTACACAGATTAAGTTTAAATAAGATGAATTGTATATAAGGCTGGATGTTCTATAGAGCATTTCATACAGAGGGCAAACATCAAGAACCACATATGTCTGGAATTTACAGTTCACTCTGGAGATTCCTGTTTTCAGAAGCAGTTGCACTCAACCATGACCACACACTGGAATCACTTGGGAGCTTTAAAATACTGCTGCTGGGGCCCCACATCCAGAGATTCTGATTTATTGGTCTGGGGTACAGCCTGGACAGCTGAATTTTCAAAAGCTCCCCATGTGATTCCAACATGAAGCTAAGTTCAAGAACTACTGACCTCTGAAGAAAGGAAGAAGACCATCTAGAAATGCAATGCATGTATTTTCATACACTAAAGTCCATAGTTGTAATGGTGTTGAGAAAAGTGGTGCTACAACTTACAGAGTGAAGTATATTCAGAAAGATGGGCTTCAAGAGAAACTTGAATTAACCATAACGAAATATTCTTGGATTTTACCCAGTGCCAAATTATAGGATATTTTCACCACAGCATCTAAGTTCTGTTCTGAGTAGGTCTGTAACAAACACACTTTTAAAAAGTAATTTAGCTTCCAATCAAAACAGAAAGAAAAAAAAAATTCATGGACACAGACAATAGTTTGGTGGCTGCCCGAGGAAAGGGGAAAGGGTATGGGGGAGGCGGGAGGAGGATTCAAGTATACGGTGATGGGGAAAAAAATTGATTCTGGGTGGTGAGCTCATGATGCAACACATAGACAACATATCATAGAATTGTACACCTGGAACCTGTGTAACTTTACTAACCAAGGTCACCCCAATAAATTCAATTTTTAAAAAAAGTACTCTAGGTTCCTGAGACCTTCTTAGTAGATAGGATGTGTCCTCAACTGGCAACAGACCCTCAATTGCAGGGCCAAGACAGTAAGCTTCAAGTAGGCAAGGATCATCTCTGTCTTGTGGCTCATATCAGGCAATGAATAAATATACTTCAGAAATGACTCCCTCACTTATACATGATCAAAACTGCTCGTGAGGTGTGTAAACCAGTTCCCTGAGTGTTATAAAAGTCTCCTTTCCCACAGCTAATTAGATCTTAGGCCACAGTGGAAGATGAAGTCAAGCCAATATCCCATTATAGTCCTATAACCCTATAAAAAATTTTTCCATGTGCAATGATATGACATTAAGCACTTGCCCACTGGCTTCAGAATCAATAAATCTTTTATCTGGCAAAACAAAAACAAAATAAAACCAATTTCTATGATTTTAGAAATATCATTGAATATATCTTTTTCTTCTCTCTTTCTGGTGAGATCTCTGCTTTTGCCCTATTTTTAGATGAAACCATCTAAATTTATATCAGCAATATGCCAGGTAATATATCCTTTTCCTGCCAACTGCAAAGAATGACTCTGACAGCTGCCCATTTAGTGGCAGTAACCTGAGGTCTTGCTAGAAAGAAATTAATTTTGGCACAGTGACTTCTGTACACACTTAAGCAATTCTTCCAATTCACAAGCCTCAGATTCTTCCCTTTTACCAAGGGACCAAAGCTTTCCTTTGCAGAGTCTGCTAAAGAGACACCAATATAAACAGACATTGTGCTGAAGAAAAGCATCCTGGACACAGTTTAGGAGGTGGCAGCCAGGAAACAGTGTGAGTGCCCAACACTCTCCAGTATATGAGATCTGGGAAGGCTCCCCATGCTGGCCAGGAGCTCGGAGTGATGACAATGGCACAGAAACAGGGAGTCAAAACTTATTGCAACTTTTGAGGTTCTTTCCCCTTATTTGACCCTGAGTTTAGGGAGAAAAGTTCAAGAAAGAACCTGTAGGAGATCCTTTATTTATTAGGAGGCCTGGGGTTTAGGTCCTGAGTTTGCCAGTTGGTAGTCATGTAACCTTGAGGGAGTTACTTGACCTTCAGAACCTCACATCCTCATCCATAAAATGAGAATCATAGCAGCTACTTTGTGAAGTTGTTGTGAAAATTACATTAGATAATATACACAACACTTACCATAGTGTTTGCACACAGTCAGCCCTCAATAATTATTTGCCACTAACTATTAACTATGGAACATAGTCAAGCAGGGAAAAATGAACTGCCATAAAAAATGAATGTTATAAGAATGTGTTTGCTACAAAGGCCTGATTTAGCTGCAGAGAATGGTTTGATGTTTCTTTTGTGATTCTGTGAACCTGATAATTCGGAACATGAAAATTTTGGGGTGGTCATTACGAACAGGGACTTGTTATTTACAGAAATTCATTAATATTTCCTTGTGGGGGAGGGGGGAAAAAGAAAAAACCAATTTACTTTTTATTTTCCTGAACCAAACTAAAAAGCCACTCCTCAAAGTGAGAATAAGTGCTTTAAAAAGTCCTTAAAATGTTTTTTTCAATGTCAAAGATAACAATGGGATAAACAGGAAATTCTAACACAGTATAAAATGTTTAAATATTTAATTTGAAATACCGGTAAGTATGGAGTCTTTTAAAAATATTCATTATGAACTTTAGCAGAAATTACTTGAATCTTTGTGGCAGAAATCGTTATGAACCTGTGTCCTATCATAAGATCACAGCTCATTGCTACCCAACAAATCATCTAATCCGACCCTCCCTGCTTGAGACCCACCGAGATGAAGTGAACAGCTCTGGTCAGGCCATGGCTAGAACCCCATTGTCCTATTCCTGGTTTTTTTCATGGCACCACCCTGCCTCACTTTCCAAACAACCTTATCTTGCTGGAAATTTCACAGGAGGAATTCTGAACTTGCAATTTCAAAAGTCAAGTACTGATAATCTTTTTAAATAGCACTATCTCCAAAATACTGGCTTTCAGCACTTAAAGTACAGACATACCCACACTCCCAATTTTGCAACATCACACAAAGGTTATTTGTAGATTCAAAATTATATGAATTATTCTAAATGTTGACTATAAAAGATAAGATTTAATGTTCAATTGTTTCACATTAATAAAGACAATACAAAGAAAAAAGCTTACCTCAAAAATTTCAAAGCCATAAATGTCCAAAACACCCATGACCTTCTTTCTCACTTTTGTTTGTGCCTTAAAGAAAGTTTCAAATAGATGGGTTAATTTAGGCATGAAAAAGAACACTAAAAGCATAACAAAGGACATAAATACGCATTATAAGTTAATTGTGCTTCATAACTGGAATAATTGTAATTTAGGGTTTCTTTAACATATGAGATAAGATACTGGTATGGAATCTTTTAGAAATTTTAATAAGTGATTTATTTAAAGAAGGCATCAGTGATGCTTAATGATAAAAAATATTTTTTTAATTCACTGAATCTTACAACAGGTGGGGTCTTTCAAAATCACCTAGCCCTCATTTTACTGAAGAACGTATTAGGCACCAGAGGTCAAGTGACCTTTTCAGCCAGTGTGGACAATGAGTAAGTAGATGAGCCACAACCAGGACCTGGGATGCTGACTCTCAAAGTAACTCTGCAAAGACTATTCAGATTTCTTGACAATGAGATTTCTTGTAGCACACATGGCAAAACAAAACAAATAGAGCCCCTGACAATTTTAATCCTGTACAAGGAACATTCTTTTTAAAGAACAATCTTTATAAGTAGTAACCAATGATCAGATTATAAAAGTAAAAAATCTTTTAACTTAATGTTTACACTCTAAATACCATTTACTACAACAAATTTGAGCACAGAGATGCAGTACCTTGATGCTTTCATTGATTCGATTTACCAACCATGAAAACAGCCTGCTGTAGAGGTTTTTAGCCAGAGCATCACGGGCATAGTAAGCCTATTAAAAAGAAGAAAAACTCAATCCCGCAATTATTATAATGTGATTTCAATAAAATAAGGTTTTAAAGAATATTTAAAGCTCTTTTATTTATTTATTTTTTTTTTCAGAGCTAGTGTTTATTATACTCTGGATGAATACTCAAACCATCAAGAAAATTAGGCAATTATAAAAACTGTTTATACCCAGCTATTACCGGTATACTTTTTCGCATCCTTAAAAACGAATTCTAAATATTGTAAAAGCTTTCTCCACAGAGATATTCATCTCAGTGTCATGGAACAGAGAAAAATCAGATACAATTCAGAAATTCAACAAAAGGGAAATGGTAAAATAAAGAAGTAAATACCCATTAAAAGGAAAGTTTCACAGTCATCAAAGAAAACTAGGGAATGAAAAATGCTGTTATGTTTTGTGAAAATAAAAATTGTATAACTAACACAATGACAACTATATATTTTTTAAACCACTGCAAAATCACTGCACATAAGAAAAGAAATTCAAAGGAAACACATTAAAATGGCTTCATTCAATCTTTTGAGTATTTTCTAAAAATCTTCCAGAATAAGTAGTATAACAACACATTGTTGGACAATACAGTGTATAATAAAAATAAAACCTTTTTATTTGCTTATTTATTTATTTGAAAGTTGTTCAGAGCTACTTGACAAAGAAGAGGTAGAAGACATACATGTCATTTCTTTATGACCTTGACCAAGAATCCAAAGGCTGAAGAAAATTAGGTTTGGTTGGGAGAATGAAACAGCCCCTCAACCCATTGAGTGATCAGTGTGATACCCAGTGCTTCTGAGGAGGCCTCGAGATGGACATCAGTAGCCTCAGGAGCGGGAAACTAGAGGTTTTGCTGCCTTTAACACTCTGGCCATGTGTGCATATTTCATTGCTTAAAAACAGAAAGTTGGGTATTACTGTGAAAGTGAATAATTATATTTTTATTTTATAAAGAACACAATTCAGGGGAAGCCAGGATGGCTCAGTGGGTTAAGCGCTCACTTTGCAGTGCCGGGGACCCAGGATCGAATCCCAGCCCCGGCCCGTGCGGACCCATATGCAGAACTGGGGAGTGCCCCCAGTTCAGTTTTCTCTCTGTCTCTCTGTCTCTCTGTCTCTCTCTCTCTCTCTCTCTCTGTCAAAAACAATAAAAAAAAAAAAGAACACAATTCATTAGGTTTATGAAAATTATTTTTCCACATTGTTTCCTAATTGAAGTGAAGTAACTTTAATAACACATGTCCCTGGCAACATATTACAGCTGAAAAGACAGAACCTTTTCCCTTCATCTTACATTTGATGCTAATCCCAAACCTTGCTCCTAAATCTCAGGCAACTATGCCAATCAGAGTTTGACAATCTACCTAGAAGTTGGCAAATAATAAACCCAACTGCACAACGCTGTGATTTCACAGCAGAAAATGAATCCTAAAACAGAGAAAGAAGCCTACATGTAGATGTATACCCTTTCTACTAGCCCCTTTCTTCTAATTTTTACTTTCTTAAAAAAATAATTTAAGTGCCTAGAACAGTGCCTGGAACATAGTAAATCTACAGATGTATTCGTATTATGATATTTGAAGTATCCTCTTCATCCACTACTATTTCATAAACTTATATAATTCTTCATTCTTTTTCCTTTCTTATAAATTCCAGTTATCTCAAAACACCATATAATGTCAAAATATTACATATTTGTAAACGGACTCTTTTTCATTATAATGCCATCCAGTTTTTTAGTTCTATGCTACTTCCTTCCAATAAACCACCATTTCAATGTGGAACTGAACTAATAGTGACAATTTATTCTGGTAAACTGCCAGTGTATTCATAGCCAATATTAACCTTCTTTGCTTTCTTCAAACCAGTATTTATTCCAGGAGTCTCAAACTCAAATGTTTTCAGGGACTGCGTGATATAAATGAACGAGAAATAGTGGGATCAGTAGGGGCCGGAGGATGCATAGCAGGCACTCAAATCCATAATTTAAAAAGCAAGCAAAAAAAAGAAACAAACAAACTGGGAAAGCCAGAGTGGCTCAGTGGGTTAATTGCTTGCTTTGCAGTCCCATGGATTAAGGATCAAATCCTAGCCCTGGCCTGTGCGGACCAATATGCTGAACTGGGGTGTGCTTCCCACGAGGGAGGGAGGCCCCCAGTTCAGTTCTTGCCCATCCGCCTGGTTCAGCCCCAGGCTCAAGGGAGCGTGCCTTCCATGCAAGAGGCCCCCTGCCCAGTT
>PVKE010037370.1:0-15941 GCA_004027555.1 Craseonycteris thonglongyai | reverse complement strand
AAAATGGAGCAATGTTAATGAATGTACAAATTCCTGAGCAATAGTTGGTTATTGGGAAAATGGAAGAGAGGGAAATAAAACAAAATCCAGTTTACTCCTGATTTTAAAACGACAACAACAAAGACAAACTACTGATACTGCCTCTTTGCTAACATACTTTGTTTGCTTTAAGACACTTTAAGAAGTCAAGCAAAATCACAAGATTAGAGTGATAGGAGAAGTCTGATGTTGAAACTAGGAAGCCTCACAAAAAGGCATTCATTCCCAGGTGGATTTGTGCATGCTCTTCTACATTCCTAGATTCTGTTCCATTCAACACTCATGCTTCCTTTGTTTCATTCTTATTGCAAAAGTACCATTTCTGGCAGCTTTTACCACACATCTGTAGTAATTATTTTCCACCTTTTCTGCCTACAATTTCACTGTGTCTTCTTCAAATCACTTATTATAATATCAACATTACTTGTACTCATTTATTCTCACTTTCTTTGTCTTTTCTTTAACCCTCATTTTTACTGTATGAGCAATTAGATTAGAAACAATGCTGTCTTATGTATAATGATCCACGAAGGACCTTATGCACAGTACGCACTTAATTATCATTTGTTGGCTTAATTTGCCATCCTCAGCTTTATGACAGTCTTTGAAAGGCAGATTGTAAGCTTTACTGTCTTGTTTAGGATTGTATTTGGGTGCAGGCAACAAGAATATTACAATGGCTTACCCAACGGGTATATCTGTTTTATTTTGTATTCCCATATAGCAAAATGTTCAGAGGTTAAGTAGTTCAGGAAAGGTGTGACAACTTTGCATTACTACTGTCCTGAGATTTTTTGATTTTCTGTTTACCCATCCTTAGCCTCCTGCAAGGGAAGCTGGAAACTGCAGTTTTTGTTTATTTACTTAAGATGGGAATATTAAAAAAATATTAGGATTCTGTTAATAAGCATGGGCAGAGAATTAACATTTTCACATATACATTAAAATGTCTCTTAATCACTAACAACAACAAAAAAATATCCATTGTCATCAGCCACATAGACTGACACAAGAAACAAAAAATATTTATCAGAAGAAGGCCTGAAGAATATTGACTTTAGAACAAAGAGAGATAGCTTAATAAGTAAAATTTTAATGGTAGAACAAGACATATCTAACTGATGTGTACATATCCACTTCAGGAATGGCTTTTCCAATGAGATAGAAACATTCAGTTGGTTGAAAAGGCATCTTCTCCCCTAGCCCATATTTAGATTGACAGAGTCAACTCTTAATTCTGTGACTTTCTTTTTTCTATACTTATTTTTCTAACTTCTTTCTGATGGGCATATTCATTCAATTGACATTTTGATATATTCAATTATATTGTTTACTCTTACAATTCAGGAAGCTAATCTTCCTAAGGCAACTTTGTATATCTCTGATCTCAGAAACTATGTACTGACTTCACAGTTTAAATCCCAGAAAGCAATTTCATTTCTATTTTTTTAAGTTCTCTTGAGATATTTCAGCATAGTCATAAAATATGGACAAGAATGTAAACCCCTTTTATGTTATTGACTATACCCAGTTAGCAAATTAATATTGACTAATAAATATTCACCATAAAATACTTTTCAAAGTTTAACTTTTCCTTCAGTTGCCCTTTGGCTGGTTAATTGTTCCTAGTACCGGTAGTATTTTAGGAATAAAAATTTTTCTGCAAAAGTCAAAATATTGATATTGGATTGTCCTTTGGAACATTTTTGGTAAATGTATTACCGTGTTTCCCCAAAAGTAAGACATCTCCGGAAAATAAGACCTACTTACAGTTTTGCCTCTCACTGAAATACGTATAAGGCATCTCCCCAAAAAATAAGACCTAGGGCATCTCCCCAAAAAATAAGACCTAGCGCATCTTTGGGAGCAAAAATTAATATAAGACACTGTCTTATTTTGGGGGAAACAGGGTAAGACACTGTCTTATTTTCAGGGAGACAGGGTATAAGACACTGTCTTATTTTGGGGGAAACGGTATTTCTTAAACTAAGACTTTTTTTAATTTCTGAATATTTGATTGCTTAACATTCACCAACACATTACCAATTTATTCTTTTTTTAAGAGTCAGGATTTGGAATACAAATGTTCCAATTTAGGTGGACTTTATATTTACTAATTGTGATTTTAGACAACTCATTTGACATCCCTAAACTTCATTTTCTTCACCTAGTAATATATCTGCCAAGCCTGTCACACACCATGGTTTTAAAAATCAGATTGCATAGGCATGAGAAAAAAGTAAGTTGGATAGTATAATCTTGGTTAAGGAAAGAGTTTCTATGAATTATTTACCTCTAAATTTATACAATTCTGGGCAAAAGAACAGTAAATACAATTACCTGTTTGCATATATCCAATGCTGATACCTAGTCACAACTGTTTCTCTGGAAGGTGGCTGAGAGTATGGATGTGCAATGGGTGATAGCTGGTGAAATTTAAACCTGGCCTTCTAGGTTTCAATGAAAATACAGGGTCCAGCATAAGTAACGTCCCTTTTTGTGAGCTGGTAATCTATACCAAATCTTTTATTACAAAATCATAAGCATGTATGATTTTGCTACACTCCTTAAAAAAGGTTGTTACTTCTGCCAGACCCTCTATGTTGGTTAAGGTATGAACATAAAATTTGTTTTATTTAATAATTTGCTAATTTGATATACAACTTTAAATATTCATACATATAGTATACATTCTTGCCCCAGGCCTGCAAATGTTAGTATCAGTTTTGCTTAGTGTTCTTCTATCCCCATACTTAGAAAAAATATACATACATACAGTTGTAAAAAAGGAGGCCGATCCTCACACCCTTAATTTACAGGAGATAAAATCAATGTAATAAGGCACAAGAAATTCAAAACAGAGCAGGGAGAAACTTGTGCAGATATAAGACATGTCTTTCATCTCTTTCAAAGAATGGTGAGGTAAGAAAAATCTAGGTTCAATGCATATTTCTCAAAATAGAATCTCTGAATATAAAAGGAGAATAAAAGTAAACAAGATAGCAGTTGTGAAAATGGTCAAATCTGAGATGTACTCTAAAACAGTCAGTTTAAAATGCTTATCCTTTGTAGTCCATTGCTTCTTCTGTAATGTTCACAAATTTGTTCTAATTTAGTTTTTTGTTTGATATACTTGTTAAATAAATTAAGCATCTTCTATGTGTGGTGATCCTTTTGTGCATTTTTAACATACACCACTTCATATTTTTGGGTCATTGTTACCTTCATGAACAATAATACAGCAGTGATCACACTGCTATACATGATAGTGCATGTGTGTGCACACATGTGTGTGCATTTGTATTTTGGTGGCTTCGATAGGATCTGGATTATTATTTTTTTTAATCTGGATTCTACTTTTTGCCAAATGCCTTGAATCCCTATGGATTTAGAATTATGAGTAGAGCATTTGATTTAGTGAATGTGATTATTTAAAGCCCTGGGTATATAAAAAAAAATCCTAGGTGTATTATCATATATTTTACTTACCTGCAGGGTTTGGGCCTAAAGTATCAAGATAATTGCCTCCACTCTTCATTGCATTTATTTAAAGAGTTTAAAGCATAGCATAATTTTATTTTTCACATTATAGCTTACCCCCCCTTTTTTTTTTTTTTGTATAAACAGGTTGTATCTTTTTCTCTGTTTTATGCCCTAGTTGTTTGTCCAGCTAGCTTTCTCCCTCCTTGTTATTTACTATGTGTGGCCATGACTGATAATCCTGTCTTTCTTATACCTGAACATTTGGAAGCAAGATGTTTTCCAAAAAGATTCCCATGCATGAGTAACAAGTATTCTGACAGTGAAATTAACCAGCTCATATTTTTTGTCCCTTTATCCTTTCAAATGGGAAAACTAATCTTGTTATGTAAGAAGCCATTACTTCATCTACTCCTATCAGCTGTTACTGACATGCTCCATTTGGCTCTCTGTTTGGAAATAAAATGACACAAGGATGAAAAGAAAGCCTGCTTCAGAACATTTTTAAGGAAGGTTTGTTCTGCTAATTGTTATTTTATTTTATTCTTTATTTTTGCTGAAAGGTATGGTTTTTAACTTGTGAGAAAATAAAAATGCAGTTCAATCAAGTTATGTATGAAAACTCAGGGGGTCCAAAGACTCTTATTTTTATAGAAAGAAATTTCAAACTTTATATGAAGTGAAATTACAAACATAATTTTTGCTGTGACTTACCTCCCACAGTTTGGGCAATTCAGCTGAAAAAGCCTTAAAAATAAGTCTGGTTTTGATATGTCAGTTTTTCATTCATATTAGTCTCAGAAGACAATTTTCTTCCAAGAATGTATTAAGCACATTAACTTCAGTCTCATCATTCCCATTTCCTTGTAATTGTAGGTCTCTTTTACACTTTCTGGCAAATAAAATATTTCCTAATTCATACATTGGGTAATGAAGAATGTTTGCATAATTTTCTCCACAGTAGCTCTGATTGCAAGAGTTTATAAATATTGCAAATGAGAAAAAAATAAATAAAAAATAAGGATACAGTGAAATAATACAGTCTCAGAAAACACAGAAGTCTGAGATAAAGTTACTTATCATTAATGTTATTCCTATGATTATTATTGTATTTAAATGTTTACAGAAGGTAGAAATTAAGAATATCCAGTCACTGGAGATAAACTTTCTGTAGTCATATCCTAGCTTCACTACTACCTAGCTGTGTAATCTTGAGCACATAACAATATATTTATGCTTCAATATCCTCATTTGTTGAACTGGTGGTAGGGTGGGTGTGGGGCTAAAATAGAGAAGCTCCTAACTCACAGAGCTGTTGTGAAAATTTAATGAATACCTACAAAGAGCTGTCATTTATTGAACATTCACTTTGTGTCAGATACTATTCTAAGCATTTATAATACAAATATGAGCAAGTTTAAAAATATTAATTTTCAAAATATATTGGAAATTTACACACTCTTTCCAGAGGACTTCATTTAAAAGAAAGTAATGTCTCTACTTCATATCAAGTATAAATGTTATATGTTTTACATATATTTAACTGATTTTTTATTCATTTTCAAACATAAACATAATTAGAATTACTACTTGTTAAAGGCAGTTTGTCTAAAACATCAACATAAAAATAAACCACATAGTTGCTAAATTTGTTGAGAGCAATGCAACTATGTTGTATTGACTTATTTTAAAGAATCTTTCCTAACACCAACTCAATGTTTGGTTCTGACTCCAGCATATACATTTGAACAAGGATGAGGTCTTTGCACAACAGAAAATTACATTACTATCTTGTTAATATATATTATTTGGCATTCCCAATGATTTGGCTCTACTACATGAATTTTCTCCTATCTTATGGCAATTTTCACTCTATACATGTAAGGCATCCACAAAATGTAGATATTAATGTACATGGTAAGTACTCAGAATTAATTTTCCATTATTTTCCATTAGGGGCACAAAATTCTTAACTATTCTGCCCTAGCAAACACCATGAGAACCAAACTGCTATATAACCAGTGCCATCCAGAGAATTGATTTAAGCTTCAACAAATAATAGATGTGGCTGAACTAAGCTAAGGGAAATGGTTTCAGCTTTTATTCAATCAAATTTTAACCACACACAAGTTACTTTGGAAAAGCCATTAATCTTCAGACAGCTTTGAGATTTACTTCATTATCGACTATCAGTGAGGATTGAGTTTGCCTGTCACTTCCTTGAAGCTAAGGAGGAGAATATAGAGAAAAGAGAACTGAGTTCTAGTTCTCATTCTGTTGTCACTTAGCTGACATATTATACAAGTCTCATTTCCTCTCAGGGTTTCTGTTTTTCATCTTCATATTGACACTAAACATCTCTCTTAAAGTCTTGCTAAATTTAGGGGTTATGGCTAGGTACCATAAGTAATAATGTTCCTTTTGGAACAGTATATCAGAAGTAAATATCACTTTAGTATCTTGAAATAGTTCATGGGTTTCATATTGTTAAGAATAAATTATCTACTTTTTTTTTTTTTTTACACAGAAAACCTTTTCTTCCTCTTTCAAAGTGTTCTCTGACAAACTAGAGATTCCCCCATCCAACTCCAGTTAGCTGAGCCATTGGCCCAACCCAACTAGTGTAGGGAAAATGCTCTTGCACTGTATTGTAGCAGCATCTGTCTGTGACTCCCAGAGATCTTTCCATAACACTACTACTGCTCCAGGGAAACTAAGAGTAAGTTGTGAGAGACAGACTGCAGGGCTCACAACAACAGAGAGGAGGGAAGGGAAACAATTTTTTTTCTCCTTTTAAATTCTACTTTTCTTTTTTCTCTTTCTCTTCTACCTCGAGGTTTACACAGGACTTGTTTCTTTTCTTATTCTTTTTTTTTTAATTTTAGCTTTTTTTTTCCTATTCATTTCTTTTTAATTTTAGCTTATTTTATTTTCCTTTTCTTTCTCTTTGTCTTTCTTTTTTAAACTATTATTCATGATTTCATTTTTTAACTAAAAAATGTTGTATATATTTTTAATTTTTACTTTATTTTTATTTTAATATTTTTTTCTTTTTTTTCCAAAAAGCTCAGAGGCAACCTGAATTGTATTACCCACATGGGAGAACTCCAGGCAGCCAAGCAATCAACCTTGCCCTACCAGTGAGGGAAGATTCTCTCGGTCTTTTGCAGAAGCAGTTATCGGAGCTGCCTGGGGAACTCTCAGTGCTGCTCTGCCATGCCCCTCCACTCTCAGGGCAGCTAACAGTGTGCTGCCAGTGGTCTTCTAAGACCACAAGGCTCTTAAAAGAATTTTTTTTTGATATATTTGTTTGTTTGTATATCTGTCTCTGTGTGTGTTTCTTTATTTTCTTCTGTTTCAAAGAAAACAGGCCCCCTAGAGACTTTCCCTGGAAGCAAAAAGATATCATTCTTCATGTATGCAACCAACATCAGAGTATCTAAATACATAAAGCAAACAATATAAAGACAGACATATACAGTAATACAATCATATTAGGGGACTTTAACACACCATTGAAACCAAAGGACAGAACTGCAAAGAGAAAATCAATAGTTATAGTGGCCTTAAATGACACACTAGACCAGATGAATTTAATTGATATTTTTAGAGTATTACATCTCAAAGTAGCAGTGTATACATTTTTCAAGTACACATGGAACATTTTCTAAGGTAGGTCACATGATAGGCCACAAAACAAGCCTCAACAAATTTAAGAAATTGAAATCATATCAAGCACATTATTTGACTACAACAGTATGAAACTAAAATTCAATTATAAGAAAAAAACTAAAAAATACATAAACACATGGAGGCTAAACAATATGTTACTACACAATGAATGTGTCAACAATAATATTGAGGAAAGAACAAAAGGTACCTTGAGGCAAATGAGAATAAAGACACAACAACCCAAAATCTATGGGGCACAGTAAAAGGAGTACTGAGAGGGAAATTCATAGCAATGCAGGCCTATCTGAAGAAACAAGAAAAAGAAAAAGTGAACAGTTTAATTTACAGCTAAGGAAACCGAAACAAAACAAAACAAACAACAACAACAACAACAAGAACAGTAAACAAAGCCCAAAGTAAGTATAGGAAGGGCAATAATAAAAATCTGAGTGGAACTAAATTATATTGAGACTAAGAAGACAATGCAAAATATCAATGAAACCAAGAGCTGGTTCTTAGAAAAGATAAACAAAATTGACAAACCTTTAACTAGACTCCTCATGGAAAAAAGAGATAGGTCCTAAATAAATAAAAGTAGAATCAAAAGTGAAGAACTGACAGCAGAAACCATAAAAATATAAGAAATTATAAGAAAATATTATGAGCAAATACACACAAATTGGACAATCTGAAAAAAATGGATAGATTCTTATAAAAATACAAGCCTCCAAGACTAAATCAGGAAGGAACAGATTATCTAAACAGACCAATTACTAACAGCAAATTGGAATCAGCAATTAACAAACTCCCAACAAACAAAAGCCCTGGACCAGATGGTTTCACAGGTGAATTTTACCGAACAGTCAGAAAAGAATTAATACCTATTCTCCTCAAACTACTTCAAAAAATCCAAGAGGGAAGGCTCCAAAACTTGATTTATGAGGCCACCATTACCCTGATTCCAAAACCAGATAGACTCTACAAAGAAAAGAAAACTATAGGCCAATATCCCTAATAAATACACATGCAAAAATTCTCAACAAAATATTAGCAAATCAAATTCAGCAATACATTAAAAAAAATTATACACTACAGTCAGATGGAATAAATTCCTGGAATGCAAGGTTGGTACAATATATGTAAATCAATCAACATGATACATAAAGAAAATAAAAAATAAAAATCCTATGGTCATTTCAACAGATGCAGAAAAAACATTTGACAAAATCCATCAGCCTTTTATGATAATAGAAATATATATTCCCCGTATCACCAGCAAAGTGGGAATATAAGGAATATACTTAATATTATAAAGGCTACGTATGATAAACCCAAGCTAACATCATACTCAATTGGGAAAAACTAAAAGCATTTCCCTCAAGATTAGGAATAAGACAAGAATGCCCACTGTCACCACTCTTATTCAATATAGTACAGGAAGTCCTAGCCACAGCAATCAGACAAGCAAAACAAATAAAAGCCATCCAAATAGGAAAAAAATTAGTAATTACTATCATTATTTACAGATGACCAGATACTATATATATAGAAGCCCAAAGATTTTACCCCAAATTACTGAAACTGATAAAGGAATTTAGTAAAGTAGCAGAATACAAAATCAATATGCAGATACCAGTTGCATTATTTTTTATTTATTTATTTTATTGTTTGAGAGTATGTGTGTGAGAGAGAGAAGGGGGGCTGCATTTTTATATAGCAATAACAAACTAGCAGAAAGATAAATTAAGAAAACAATTTCATTTACAATTGCATCAAGAAAAGTAAAAAAATAAAATACTAGGAATAAAGTTAACCAAGGAAGTAAAAGACCTGTATTTATAAAATTGTAAGACAGAGAGAGGAATCAAGGAAGATACAAATGGGAACACATATCATGCTCATAGATAAGAAGATTTAATATAATAAAATGACCATATTACCCAAAGCAATTTATCGATTCAATGAAATTCCTATCAAAGTACAAATAATATGTTTCACAGAACTAGAACAAATAATCCTAAAATATACATGGTACCACAAAAGATCTAGAATAGTCACAGCAACAAAGTTAGGAATCATGCTACCAGATATCAAACTATATTACAAGGCCACAGTTAGCAAAACAGCATGGTATTGGCTTAAAAACAGACACATAGATCAATATAACAGAATAGAGAGTCCAGAAATAAACCCAAGTTGATATGGCCAATTAATTTAATAAGTAAGCAAGGATTTACACTGGGGTAAATTCTACTCAGCAAATAGTGCGGGGAAAAACTGATCAGATAATATGCAATAAAATTAAATTGGACAACCTTCTTATACCATATATAAAAATAAACTAAAAATTGATTAAAAACTTAAATATAAGACCTGAATCCAAAAAATTCCTAGAAAAAAATATAGGCAGTAACTTATCAGACATTACCCTTAGCAAAACCTTCAATAATATATCTCCTTGGATAAGGGAAGTAAATAAAAAAGTAAACAAATGGGACTAAATTGTTGTTGTTTTTAGAGCAAAAGAAACCATCAACAAAATGAAAAAATATCCTACAGAATGGGCAAAGATTTTCACCAATGAGGCATCTCATAAATGGTTAATGTCCAAAATTTATAAGAAACTCATACAACGCAATACCAAAAAAGCAAACAATCCAATTTTAAAAATGGGCAGAAGATCTGAATAGACATTTCTCCAAAGAGGACACACAGATGTCCAATACACACGTGAATAGATGCCCAACCTCACTAATCATCAGAGAAATTCAAATAAAAACAACATTAGATACCACCTCACTCCTATAAAAATGGCTATCATCAATAAATTGAGCAACAGCAAGTGTTGGCGAGGATGTGGAGAATAGGAAACCCAGCTACATTGTTGGTGAGATTGCAACTTGGTCTAGCCATTATGGTAAACAGTATGGAGATTTCTCAAAAATTAAAAATGAAAGTACTTTACAATCCAGCAATTCTACTCCTGGGCATTTATCAAAAGAATCCCAAAACACAAATTCAAAAAAATTAATGCAAGCCTATGTTCATTGCAGCATTATTCACAATACCCAATATTTGGGGAAAACCTAAATGCCCATCAATAAATAATTGAATAAAGAAGTTGTGGTACATCTATACAATGGAGGTTACAAGGCCAAACAGAAGAATAAAATTGTACCATTTGCAGTAACATGGATGTAGCTAGAAGATATGCTAAGAGATAGAAGTCAGATTGAGAAAGACAAATACACTGTACCATATAATCTAATATATATGTGGAACCTAAAGAACAGATTAAATGAACAATCAAAATGAAAAAAAAAACAAACAAAAACTCACGGACACAGACAATAGTTTGGTGGTTGCCAGAGTAGGGAGAGGGAATGGGTATGGGGGACAGACAGGAATTCAAGTATATGGTGATAAAAAAAATAAAAAATAAAATTGACTGGTGGTGAGCTCATGATGCAACACGTAGATGATGTATTGTAGAATTGTACACCTGGAACTGATGTAATTTTACTAACCAATGTCACCCCAATAAATTTAATTTAAAAATCTGTTCTATTTAAAACTTGTTAAGATATGAAGAGATAATCAATCACAAATCAACTGCATTTCTAAAAAAAGATTTTTAGTATTCTGAAAAATTTGAGAAAAAGAAAAAGGCTCTTATCCCACTTTACATACATATTTTTTAATAGGTTTGCATTACTTTCAGTAATGTCAAGGTGATGTGGGCACTGGTTGCAATCAAGTCCCTCAAGTATTGCTTTTGGCTTGATTAGGTCTGACGATGAGACCAAATTAGTTGTTCAACCTGTCTAGCCTCAGCTGCCTCACATGTAGCAAAAGAGGAACAAGAGGGCAAGGAGTCTCAAAACTGGAAGTGAACCAGCAGCAACAGTTATCTGCCAGGACCTTGTCATCGACGCAGAATCCCAAGCCCCAGCTGAGAGATGCTGAATCAGAACTGACGCTTTAAAAAAATCCTCGAGTGATTCCTAGGCACATTAAATTAAAAAATGTTAAAAAGATGAAGTTTAATGACTATGAAACTAAATTGTAAACTATACAGCTCTAAAAAGATGTGACATCTATTATTCTCATGTTCTTAATTCTAATTAGAGACACAAGTAACCAGGTTGCTCTGTGTGGATAATATATGAGCACCCCACATAAACCTTTATATTAGATTATAGAAATTAATACAAATTTATTTAATGAAAAACAAAAGTGAGCTGAGAATGTAGAACACCTGTTCTAAATATAATATGAATAACAGTCTATCAGTATATTTTCTTAAGTTACAAAAAACGAAAATCACTAATTTTTGTTTCTCAGAGTCACATAGCCCACCTGGGTAGGTGGTGACAGTTAGTGAAGAAGGAAGGTAAATTTTAAAACATAATTGAGGTCATTAGTGTGATCTGTACAAGATATTAAAAAAAAACATTCACAGAGTAACATGCACTAAATCTGAAAATAATTTTTAATAATTCAAATGAATCATTATCTATATATCTTAGAATACACTTTTCCATATAAAATTTAAATCTGACCTGGCAGATTTTAGATTATCATAAGTATAACAGTGAGTTAATATTGCTGGAATTTCTCAGGAGTACCATGAGAAATATACCATGAAATCTCGTATCTCAATATCTCACAAACTGACCACTACCTCCACTTTATGTTCTCTATAGAAAAACCCCAATATTTCAAGAAAAAAAATGCACATGAGCCTGTCAGCTTTTTCTTATTGCCATTCTATTTTTCAGCATAACTAAAAGCCTTCCATTTCAGATTAGATATATCTGAATTGCAGCAGGTAGGTGGATCTTTCAGTTCATCTTACAGTCATCATCAGTAATATGTTGTTATGATTCCCTGTAAGATTTACAAATGTGGGTCATACCTCAGGTGGATACTTTACTTATAATAACTGCAACCATACTGACTACTAGCTCGAAACCTCAAGGAAATGCTATCCTTACTTTTTCATAAAACTATCACTAGATCATTCCCATGTTTTATTTAGGTCTGCCCCCACTCAAATAAATCAATATGTATTTTTTTTATAAAGTTCTAGAAAGTTTGTACCTCTGAGATTTGGTTTCATACTTTTTTATTAGTGCTTTTGTTATTCATAGGTGCTATAAGTATCTTAGAATGTTATCTATTTTGTAAAGGTTCCAGTCTACCTGTGTAGTAGTTTTTATGATAAAAAAAAGTAAGTAGTTAATTGTATTATGGAGAAAAAATTTAGAATTCAAAATAATAAAGACTTGATTATAAATCAGTCTGACAATTAACAAAGATGTAAACTTGAGTAAAATCACTTAACTTCTCTGAGCCTCAGTGAATATGTCTACATATTCACTTTTATGAAGAAAAAAAAAAAGGTTAGCAAAAGGGTGCTGTGAAAATTAAATGAGGTAATGTATTCATGATACACAGTACATGTTGGTATGCAATATCATATTGGGGTTGGTTGTGATGATTCCTATGTGACAAAGAATATATGGCAATTATACTAATTCAGAGCTTTTCTGTTGGAGGCAGAGAAAAGAGGCCTTTGGCACAAACATATTGTCTTAGAGCAGAGAAGAGGCAAATTGCATTGTGACACTGGCCTTCCAACCCATCCTCATCATGTCATTAAGGCATGACAGATGCTTGATAATAAGATAGGATAACTTTTACTTTTCATAATTTTATTTGTTAAATATTTTACATCAATGGGGAAATTGTTCTATATCCAAAGAACACTATAAATTGAGAAGGCATGATAGCCTCACATGACTTCCAAGGAAAGTCCAGGGGAAAAAAATGAAAGAAATTTGCATTTTATAGCTATCTTCTTCTCAGTATGGCAAAAGATTTTTGATGAAAAGAATGTCTCTAAACATCAGGCCCTAAATACATATTCTTCATTTAATATCCTCTAATAATGTTAGGAAAAAATGAGGACTACAGTATTAATTACATACAAACATACCCACAGTTGAGGATATTTTAATTCAATGATGACAGGAACAAAATTAGCTTCTACATACTTTAACAAAAATAGTGTTGTGAAGTTATTTTCTTTAACAAATATAATATTCTTAATTTTGTTATAAAGCACTGAGAAAAAAATATGGACTCAGTGAAAAATCAGATCACAGGTAAGGTGCTAACTATGATATAATTATATTGTTTTTTATAAAATAAATGTGACGATGTAAATTAAAATCAATGCACAAACAAAACTCATTGGCATTTTTGAGCAGAAAATTCACTGGTAATCGTCCTTGATTTTGGAAATGATAATAATTTACAGAAGCAGCACTTGAATATCATATATAGTCCTAACTATACATACAGTGTGTACGTGTATTCCTGAGTACTCACTGTTAATTTGTGCCAGGAGGCATGACAAGTGCTGAAAATATAAGTAACAAATGTTTCCTGTAAGAAATAATCTAAATAAATTTAATGCATTCCCAAACCAAAACTATAAAAAATGGCCACAGAAGCTAATACCACTGGGGATGTGCACAGAGGAAGAGTTACGGGGTGACTAATGTATGACCCCTTGTTTCAACTAGCAAGTCACAAGGCAATCAACACTGATGAGTTCTAGCTTGCACTTCAAGTACCAAACAAACCATGAGTACTAGGACAAATCTTTGAGTCAAAATTTGTCAAGTACCAAATCTGACAAGTTTCAAAGCAATGGAGTACCATGGTATGGCTACACATATTATAGAGAGAGGAAGAGAGAGAGATAGACTCCTTATAAGAGTCCATGCAAATAATTGTTTCATTCTGAGACCTATTTTTCAAAAACCTGAAATAAGGCACAAATAACAAAAAATAAAAAATATATAAAAATAAAAATAAATTTAAAAAATATTACATAGTTACTACATAGAAACTAACAGATACCCTCAATTAACACATAAACCAAAATTCTCTCATATCAACATCCTTTAGCAGATATAACGTTTAATACAACATGCTAAAAAATACTCTGAGGAGTCAGAAGCTTTACTTATCACCAAGCATTCAATTATTAGTTACACAATCTAAAGTAAGTCACCCATCCTCTAAATTATAGTATACTTAATTGTCATAGAAGGAATTGGACTACATCAGCATTTTCCCAACTGGTCTTTTTAGCAGTTGACTCCTCTTTCTATATCACAGTTTATACAGAATTTCTATGTTTCTAACAGATGACAATGGATCTGCTCTGTTGCAGTGAAAATGAGTAAAACATGGTTTTTATACAAATATCTTAAACATTGTTTCAAATCAAAGATCTCCACTTCTAAAAGTATTAATCCCAAATCCACAAATTTCAGTCAACACAGAACAAAATGAAATATTATTCAATATTTTTGTTCTAAGTGTAAAACATCCAGTTTATAGTGCTTAGTAAAAAATTACTGTCTTGAATGCCTTTATTTGCTATTCCACCTTATACTTATGTACTATTTTACTTCTTACAAAGCACTATCATACAGTTTCTCATTATTTGCTTGCTTTTACTACTAATGAAGTAGGCAAGACAAGTATAAATGAAAGAAGAGTAGGTTCTTTCTCACTGTATTAGTCTTTATCTTAAAAAAAATCTCAATAGTTAGGAAAAGTCAAATTAATCATACTAATACCATCATGAATGATTCTAGTTTTATAGCATTACATATCACACATATGCTCTCCTTATATCATATTTTCAGAAATGCCTTCTGTTTTTATATGATTGACCAGGAATTTTCACCTTTGGCACTATTAACATTTGATGTTGAATAATTTTTAGTTGTGGGATACTGTCCTGTGAACTATAGAATGTTTATCAGCATCCCTGGCTCTTAACCTTTATAAGGTTTTTGTAATTCCCAAGTTGTGACAACCAAAAATGTCTTCAGGCAATGTCAATTGTTCCTTGAGGAGCAAAATACCCCTAGTTAAGAACCACTTGATACGTAAACACTAAGACCACATGCAATGACCAATTTAAATCAGTTATAAGCCAGTTATATTCATAACTATTTTTTAAATGTTATTGTTAAATTTATTAGGGTGACATTGGTTGTTAACAATTAGATAGTTTCTGGATGTACAAGTCCATATCACGTCACTTACGCATCACATTATGTGCTCACCACCCAGAATCAGCTCTCCTTCCATCACCATATATTCATAACTATTTGAACAATTGTCCAAAATGAATAGAGTAATGCCATTTTTGTTTGTTTTTGTTTTTAAACATTTCAAATAACCAAAAAATCCACTGGGGTCTTCTCATTTTAACCATAAGGAGAGAGTGGAATGACTACCACATAGAATATATAGGTAGCCCAGTAGACCTTGGAAAAAAAAACACTATATCTTTTCATTAATATTGAAGATAAAGATAGACAATCTGGACCGCTGCTGCTGCCAAAACCAAGATGCCCAGGTGACCTGCTGCTTCCAGGCGGACCAAAGAGCTGACTCTGCTCTCAAATTTGCCATCAAGGACCTCGTTAAAATTCTGCCTTCCAGGGAAGCCTGGAGGGCTCAGTGGGTTAAATGCTCATTTTGCAGTGCTGCGGACCGGGGATCGAATCCCAGCCCTGGCCTGTGCGGAACCATGTGCTGAACTGGGAGCTAGCTCCCCCAGTTAATTTCTCTCTCTGGCTCTGCATCTCTGTATCTCTCTCTCTCTCTCTCTCTCTCTCTCTCTCTCTCTCTCTCTCTCTCTCTCTCTCTCTCCC
>PVKE010037369.1:0-15942 GCA_004027555.1 Craseonycteris thonglongyai | reverse complement strand
TGTGATTTTTTTTGTGAGCACACATTAAGCATCTCATAATATGGGCCCAGGTTCTCTACTTTGAGCTGGCAAGAGGCAGGGTAATCAGATATATATGTTAAATTGGTCAAATTTGAAACTTTTCTTTGAACCAAATGATAACATAATTTTGATTTTAGAACTAGAGTTCAGAATAATTGTTTGGCTTTATTAGGGTGAAGTTAGGTCCAGCCAATGTTTCCACTTCAACTGAATGAGTGTTTTGGATTGAGTGTGATTTGGGGAACTTCAAAGCTCTAGGAACCATGAAAATAACAACTATTCATCCACTCCACGTGTCTTTACTAAAAAAAAAATAAAATCAGTTACATTTATCTATATATTCAGCTAGAATTTGCTTCTATTAGATACGATTTTGTACATAATCAGATTTTGTTTAACTTAATAGCTCCCAATGTTGGACTAGGTAAATTGAAAGAAAGTGATTTATTATCTAATAAGTTTGATATTTAGATGTGGAAATAGACAATCTTTTCCTTAATGTGTTTGCAGAAATTATTTTCTTTCTTAAAACTTCTAGATTCTTTCTTTTTTGCTTAGTTGTAATGTAGGTCGTAGTTCAGTTCTTGCTTTTTAAAAGGAATAAAGAAAAATACCTGTCTTTAACTTGACTTCATTACTATTTAATATGATCCTACTATTAAAAAATAAAATGTGATCCTACTTATATGTCTACTTTTTAATAAGCCATTAGCTATAGGTAAATAGGGAAAAACATATCCCTAATTTAAGCACAAATATTTAAATAACAAATTATAGAAAGGCAAGATATAGAATCATTAATTTTATTCATAACTAGAAAGCAAAGTATATGGTAGTTTTGCCTGTTCTGGAGCCAGTGCCTGCATTCAAATTCAGGCTACATTTCTTATTATCTGTAAATTTCAGACAAGTTACTTAATCTTTCTGCATCTCAATGTTCCTCATCTGTAAAATAGGGCTACTATTAGGAGTGGCCTTGTAGAACTATTGTGACTGACACCTAATGAGTTCTCAGCAGATATTGGGGAGGCTGAAGCAGAGTGATGAGCCAACACGGCAGAGCTGGGGTTCCATTCTCCTTCCCCGACTCTCACCCACCCAAGATGGCCACTGAAGACCACAGGGGCAAACTCTCCCACTGAGGAAACTGAATTCTGCTGTTACTAAGAGGAAAAAATGTCGGCTCGACCAACTAGCATGAAGCAGGTTTGATTTTGAGGCATCTGGAAATGTAGAGTAGATAAATCTTTGAAAATGAGAGACAGATATATAAGATATATCCATCTTTCAGCCTGACAATTAAAAAAATCAAAGTGAAAACCCAACTTACGTTGATCATATAGATTACAGATAAGACTGCAAAGTGTGCATTACAAAATAAAAATATATGCTTCCTGAAACTGCCAATACTATTTCTGTCAATAAAGTATCAAGTTCTAGACAAACAATTTCACCTAGATTTTGGGGGCAACCTCATTTAACTTAACTGTAATCTTCTCACTAAAACAAATGCCTTATAAAATATGATTTAGAGTTTAAACTGAGTTAAACCTTTTTAATAATCAGGAGGCAAAAAAAAAAAAAAAGACAAACCACATATACTGCTTTTTGTTTAATTTGGAATATAAAGACAGAGATTGCGCCTCATGTTCAGCAACCAGGTGCAGACCATTATTTCTATACAAGGGTTGTCCCGAAAGTATCCAGCTATGTAAGATGAAACATAGAGGCCCTTACGGCTGGGTTTTTTTTTGGGACAGCCCTCACAGACACCATCATTTCTTTAAGAAAACAGAACATGATGCATGAATAGACCTTTCCATGGGGCCTCAGATTTAATTTTCCAAAGTTTAGAGAAGCAACATCCATCATGTTCCCTCAACTGTTGAAAATAATGCTGTTTTTGTCACACACAGGGTCTATTTTGAGCTCAAACATACACCCCGGCATTAGGCTATAGGCGTGCAGACCTGTGAGCACAATGCCCCATTACAAACTGTCCCTTTAGCAAGATGACTTCATTTTAGCAGCCTGTTCTGGTTTCTACATTCTTTAGGTTTCACAGTTCAGTGCAGTCAAACAAGGTGATGGCATTTTTAAGGCTGTGGATTTTATTGGTCTATGAATTAAGGTAGGTGGCCAGGTGCTATTTCAGGGTTTTGTCTGGTAACTTGGTGCTAAAATTGAGTACCTTGAGACTAAGAGGGTTGTGATTTTTTTTTTAATACTGGCAACCTAATATTGGCCTTTATGAAAATAGTTGCTATGTGAGGAAGTGATTTCACATGTTATCAGCTGAAATAAGATTACAGGAAGGTTTAACTTTAATCTGAATGGTCATTAAAACCTAGGACATATTATTTCTCAAGAAGAATTTATCAGAATCCAGGCAACTACAGGCTTTGTTGATTATATTGTGTCCATGTAGGTTCATCATTGGTAACAAATGTCTCACTTTAGTGAATGATGTTGATAGCAGAGGAGGCTGTGCATGAGTTGGGCTAAGGGCTTATGGGCAATCTCCATACTTCCCCTTAATTTTGTTGTGAATAAAGACTGCTTTAAAAAAATATAGTCTTTAAAAGAAGAAACAAAGGGAAAAAAGATTAAAAAGAAATGGAACTGGAAGACTTTTTTGTTCAAACTAGAAATAAAACTGTATTTCACTTGATGTGAAGATTTTTTATTTTTCATAAGAGTAGAAACTATTCTTTACAGATTACTAAATGATATAAAAATGTTCCTGGCAATGGAGGGGAAGAAAAAATGAATGTGTAATTTTTTTAATGATACACAAGATAAAAAAGAAATTCTTCACAAGGCTGGGTGGATGTTAGAAATAATTCTTTGTATTATAGTAGAATTTTCATACATATAATTATGTTGAGGGATATTAGTTGACATGCATGGGAATCACATGCTTAAAAAAACTTACTGCTGAGTAGTTTAAGAAATATTTTAGGGCAAGACGTGTATGTCGCTCATTTTTATATCTATAGAGTCTAGCAGAAAAGCAGCTGTAAAAGGCAGATAGATATTTAGTAATGTTTGTTGAACAAGTGAGTTGGTAGATTAACGAGTGAAAGAATCAAATATAAGATTACTTCTATACTAATAGACTTCAAGCAATTTGCACGAGGAGATACTATTATTTTTTAGCATACTATCTTCCTTTGTCAAATTAAGGGGAAAATATGCAATCCTCTTCTCTATTGATATCTGTTAAAATTATGGTCTTTTCAGGTATTTATTTATATAGGATCACCTTCCAGATGTGCTATTCAGTGTAACATGGGAAACATTTATCTTCGCATGCTTCTAAATCTCTCTTAGGTGGTTCATACTGAATTTCAGTCCAACTACTTAAAAAAAATAAAATAAAAACAAACATTCCCTAAGGTGATCAAGTGAATGCAGTTTCACTACAGCCTACGAACTGCAACAAACCATATGCTGAGGAGTCTAGAATAGTCCCTTTAAAAAATGGAGCTGCCAACAAAATTGAGATACCATTTTTAAATGATTTTCTGCAAAGTAAACATTTTTCAAGCTTGATCTTTGTGTAATTTTTCACTGGCATTTTTCAAGCTAGAAACAACCTGCATATGTTCTTTTTGTAAAGAAGGGTTTGATACGCCACTGTGTCACCAAGTCCCAGTGAGCTAATTTGTTCTAAAGACAACATTACTACATCAATACAACACAGCTTAACCTTCAACTAACCTTCTTCTGTTTGCTTTCCACATCCCCACTGAGGCTCTCAGCCAGAAACATCCCCTCAACTCTGGGTTCAATTCTCTCTAGGTGGAAAATATGTGCATATAAACTATGCTGCTTTTGTATATCAGAGGAAAGGCAACAGTCACACAATCCAACACACACACACACACACACACACACACACACACACCGTTCCCTGTCTTAAAACACATGGAACTTCTTCAGGGAGGTAGAATGTCTAAGAGAGAACTCCACCTTAAAGCAGCAAAGTCCCAAAAGAGAAATGGCAAACTACTAGAACAAACCCAGATCCCACTGTTTAGTGTTTTGGCTCAAGTGTGTTTATTTCTTCTTCATCAAAGTGTCTTGCTGTAACATTCTTTTCCACACGAGCAAATGACAGTTCTTGGCGAAGCTTCCAGAAAACCAGCTCTTATCTTCATTTCATCTGTTTTTTCTCCTTTAGCTCTGCTTCTCCCCAAGATCCAAAATAATGTTGTTTTCTTTAAAGATTTAATTTATTGTTTGAGAGAAGGTAAGAGACAGAGAGAGAGAGAAAGACAGAAAAGTGGGAGGAGAGCCCAGAGCAATCTCCATATTTATGTATCATTAGTTGTGATATGGTTTCATTCCACAGAGATGGATGTGGGACCATGCAGTCTGGAAACTGAATTGGGGGCCTTGCACATGGAAAGTGAGAACCTTCACTGCTATCCTGGCAGTTACAGTTGTGCTATAGTTCAGCATACGGGGCTTCATGGGTTGGGGCTGGGAATAGAACCCTGGACCTCGTGAACCACTGAGCTATGCTGGCATCTCCCCGCCCCCTACCCTCACCCCTTAGATCCCAAAATGCTCAAATTTAATTGATTTGTCTACATGGTGATAGATAACACTGTTCTATTACCATCAAATTAGTTTAAAAATATCTAAGCCAGTGCATTCTTAAAATTTAGCACATTATATGGCACTCTCTTTTTGCAAATAGAGAAGCAATTCTAAAACGTCTTCAATATTGTTTCATCTGATCAGAATGGTCAATAGATGAACTATCATTTCTGAAGTCTTTAAGATTACAAATAAGAATTACGTTAAATTCAGGATAACTTGCATCACTTCTATATCATTGAATTCTAATTCTGTGGAATCGATAATGCAGATATTACCTGTGGCAATGTATTTTTGGAGGAACAAAAAAAGACATCTAATGTTACCAGGTGAATTGTGTCCTCCCAAAATTTATATTAAAATCAGAATCCTTAGTGCTGTAGACATGTAACTTTATTTGGAGACAGGGTCTTAACAGAGGTAGTTACCGGTAACACAAGTTCATGGTGTTAGGGTCTAATCCAGTACAAATGGTATCCTTATCAAAGGAGAAAATGTGGACATAGACATGTCACAGGAAGAATGCCCTGAGAAAATGAAGGCAGAAACCTACAATTGAAGGAATGTCAAAGATTGCCAGAAAACTACCAGAAGCCAGGGGAGAGGTGTGGAACTCATTGTCCCTCACCACCCTCAAAGGGAGCCAATCAGGCTCAATGCCTTCATCTTGAACTTCTAGCCTTCAGAACTGTGAAACAATGAATCTCTGTTGTTTGTCTCGGTAATGTGTTATGGCAGCCTGAAACAAACATACATCTGATAAAGATCGTCTCTTGTTCTGATCCTTTCCTGACCACAATGTCTGAATGAACTGAATCAGTGATTCTGAATACTTGTTAGGAGATGTCGCAGGTATCTGTGAAGGTTTTTCAGAACAGAAATGCTCAGGCAAAACCTCAAAAGTGCCTGACTCAGAATTATTGCTATGGGGATTAGAAATCAATATTTATAAACAAACAAACAAACAAAAACGTTCATAGGGCTGTTGACGCACAGCATGTTTTGAGAACCACTGGTCTAAAATACACGTGACCCCACAATTCTGGGGTGCTTGCTGGTCATTCCTTATTTTAGAAGAGGGTGTTCTGGTTTCATGAGTCGTGGAAGCTTCAAGGCAGTAACTTCAACCTTGGCTACACATTAGATTCATCTGGGGAGTTTTTAAAAAACCACAATTGCAGGCTGTACCCAGATCAAATAGAAAAGAATCTCTGGGGTGAGATCCAGACACTGGTATTTTTCAAAACTTCCATGTGGTTACAATGTGTACTCAGAACTGAGAAACGTAGGTTTAAGTTTAAGAAGTAAAAGTTGTCAGCAATGACTAATCAGCTAATTAACATTGCCAAAGATCAGATAACTCAATATAATCCAAATAAATTGACTAACCCCCACTTCAAAACGTACTTTCCTCCTTTGTTCTCTGTTTCTCTTTTTCTGTATCCTTTTTGCCTGCTCTCTCTCCATTCTAATTTATCTTTCTTGGTCACTCAATTCTTTTCATTTCCTTCTCATACTACTCTTCTCTAACGTGAACTTGAAGTTGAAGAAAAAAACATGAAATCGAAGATGATAAAATTGAGTGAAACTGTATCATTCTTGGTCCTATTTTGGAAATTGAGCAGACATATTTTATATTTGTTTTAAAAATAGCATCATCTAAATCAAAATGCTTTTTCACATGGTTTCCTAAATATTCCCACCTCTCATTCCCACCCTCCCTCCCTCTGGTTGAGTGATTGTGGAGACTTTATATCCTTAGGATATTTCAGAGTACAGTTGGATTAAATGTCAGGCCTCCGACATTTGAGCGCTCAGGGGTACATGGGGGGAGTGTGTGACTATGTTTTTCCATTCCTAAGTTTATTTCCCTGGTGCAGCTCTGAAGAACTTGGACGTTTTCCTGAGGAGCATAAGTGCAGCTGCTAGAAGGCAGGAGAGAAGTACCATACATTGCACTCGGAGAAGGCGCTGAGAGGATAACAATGAGTTGTCTCACCACTGACGAAACTTTGAATGCTGCCAAGCCTTGAGAGCTGCCAACAAAATGTACGACTGTGAACAGCAGATAAACTTACTTTGGGTTGAGTTTAATTCCCAGGGATTCTCTTCTAGGAAAACTTGAGTCCTCATTTTCTCAGGACTGATGGCCTCATTCTCTCTTTCTTGCACTGTCCACTTTGTAAAGGAATGAGATGGGTTTTACTGAGGTCCTAGCTGGATCAGAGGTAACTCCCTAGTTACTCCAGAGAATGAACTGCAGACACCAAATCTATTCACCAAAGAGCAAACCAGTATTAACGGCATATGAGGCCACGCAGAAAAAAAAAGAGTCACCTCTTTTAAGCTTTTTTTTTTTAAATTGTTTTTGAAGTCTCTTTCCTACTTTATATTCATTTTCTTCTTTTGTCCTCACAATCATAGTAAAAAATATAGTTTTTAAAAAGTCTCGTGTTCTATGGATCTGTATGCACGAACAAATCAATTTTCATTCTAAAATTTTTCAAAAGCTAGTCGTCTAGAAGTGCTTCATAGAACATAGAACTGGAAAATATTGGCTCAGAGGATATTCACATAATTAGCTGACCACGTGTCTGAAAAGCCCACCAAGTAGTCAGGATTTTAATCTACAATGACCAGTTGTTTTGGTGTTTTTTGGGATAGGCGTGGTTAATTTTGCAGGAGAAATGCTCATTGTTTGGCCAAAGATTTGGACATTTGTTCTTTCTGCTTCACGGTAAGTACTGTAGCTGTGATTAAAAAGGGAAGATAAAATTGCAATTCTGAAAATAAAAATGGCAACTATTCAGACAACATTTTTTTTTTAATAAAAAAATAATCAATGCAAAAACACCATGAACCCACTTCTCCCTGCCTTGCTCACCCTCAGTATAAGGAGACATAGGTACCCATCTCTCTAAGCTCAGCTGTAGCAAAGTACTATAAACAAAGTGGCTTAAAATATAGCAATTGATTCTCACAGTTCTGGAGGTCAGAAGTCTGAAATCCGGGAGCTCGGAGGGAGAACGTCCCATGTCTCTTTCCTAGTGTAGGTGACTACCAGCAATCCTTGCTGTCCTTGGCTTGTGGACGCATCACCTAATCTCTTTCTCCACCTTCACATGTTCTCCTTGTGTTTCCTCATATCCAAATTCCCCTCTTCTTATGAGAACACTGACCAGATTGGATTAAGGCTCACCCTAATGACCACCTTCTCTTGACCTCATCTTCAAAGACTCCATTTCCCAATAAGGTCACATTCACAGGTGCCAGAGTAGAGCTTTAGCATATGCTTTTGAAGGACACAAGTCAACATATAATAGGGGGGTTTTAGGAACATTCTGCATGTGGCTTTCAACAGCTAAATTTTAATGTAAGAAAAAATGATCTTTTTGGCAAAGGGAACTGTAAATTTGCATCCAGCATGCATGGTATATGTTTGCAAACTATTTTTGCCTACTTAAAAATTACTTGGTGTTATTTTGGTTCTAAGTCTAGTTCTCACTTTCTGTGGCCTTTATTATTTATTTATTTTTATAGAGGTGAAAAAATCATTTATTGTTTCTTTATCTTTTAGTTTTTGACCTTTAATTTTGGAAAATTTTCACAGACACAAAAGTAGAGAAAATTATGTAATGAAAATACATGTATTTATCATCCAACTTTACTTCAACATGTCATTTAACATGTGCCTTTGTCTGCTGTAGTTCTTATAGGCTGGTAGGCCATGTCTTGCCTCAAGCAGATTTAGAATGAATTTTTGGCACAACATCCTAAGTGGTGTTGTATACCTCCACCAGCAGACGTGGGGTCTAGTTATATGACTTTTTGTGATGCTAACTGCCATTTAGTAATTCTTCTTTCTTTCTTTTTTTTTTTTTTTTTTTAAGATTTATGTATTGTTTTTGACAGAGAGAGATAGAGAGTCAGAGACAGAGAGAAGGGGGAGGGCCCAGAACACTCTCCATAGTTGCACATCATCGGTTTTTCCACATAGTTTCATTTCACAGGTGGGCTTGGGGCTGTACAGGGCAGGAACTGGGCCGGGGTCTCGCCCCGGTGAAAACTGAACTGGGGGAGCTCCCCAGTTCAGCATATGGGTCTGCACGGGCCGGGGCCGGGACTCGACCCTCTGTCCCCAGGGCTGCAAAGTGAGCACCTAACCCACTGAGCCATCCCGGCCTCCCCTAGTAATTATTTCTGATTTATTAGTTTATAAGTGATGGCATAATCTATCATTCCTTCTTTATTTATTAGCGGCGATGGTTCTATATTGAGAAACTTCTTTTTATCCACTATTTGGGTTAGGGTTAATAGGAAAGGCAGGATAAATTTTTGTTTATTGCCTTTATTACAAGTTTTCAAGATACTGAGATGGTTTACTCAATATCCTCTGAAAATGACCTATGAAGGCAACAATGGGTATATATGCATGTGTGTGAGTATGTGTGTATGCCTGTGTATATGATAAATCATGGAGTTAGGCACATTGTTTCAATACACTGCACTTCTTGTTATGGATTCTCAAATTATCCCCTCTTTGACCAGTGGGAGCCTCTTTCTTCACCTTGATTCCTGAGTCCTTTTGATATACTCCAAAGTAACCTCTAACAGATTTCACAATTTCTGGGGCAACAGAATATCCCATGTTCATCTGTATATCTGTATCTGACCTGAAATCAGTCAAGTTAATAAGGATCCATGATCCTGTTATGGTAGGCTGACCAGGCATACCATTTTTTTTGTTTGTTTGTTTTGTTTGAGTTTCTTTTTTTTTTTTTAAATTTATTGTTAAATTGGCATACCATTTTAAATGGGACAAAAAACAACGGCATTGTTCCATTTCAAACAGTATGTATGGTCAGCCTTGTCTAACTGAGTTAAATTCAAGGTATCAGAAGACTGACAAGAAGTACTGTTTGAAATGAGACAATACCATTGTTTTCTGTCATGTTTAAAATGGTACGTCTGGCCAGTCTATTTTATGGCCTCTGTCTTGTGACTACATTTTTATAAGACTGTTCTGAGAGTCAACTGCTCGTTAGGTAGAGTTTTCAACCTTTTCCTATATTTTATGAAGAATTTTTTTTTTCTGAAATAAAGATGATTATAGATGCAACAGAGCCCTGATAGTTTGTGAGTTGCTAAGATAAAACCCAGATGGTTCGTCATAAGAACCACAATAAAATTTAATTTTAAAATTTAATAAAGGGAACTTAATGATGAAGTTGCTATGGTCCCTAAGGGTATATTTTGGACTCTCATCCCCCCACATATACTACTCAAGGTATAGCTGAGTGAGTACCTATGAGATTCAAGTTTCTTTAACTATGATGGTAGGTCCAACAGTAAATTTCCCTACCCAGATTCAGCCAACAATCTTTCAACAAACTAGTGCAGGCCAATTTTTCTTTTTTTTCTTTTTTTTCGGTTTTGTCTTGTTTTTAAATCACAATATGGAGGCAGTCTTAAGGCAGCCTTGGTTTCTAATAATGTTACTTCCAAATTCATTCATTTATTTATTCTTTCAACATAGTTATTGTCTAGTCCTTAACTACATAAGGGGCTAGAGATTTAGAGGACGACAAAAATAAGGAACTTATCATCAGTTGCTGGTACCACATGGAAAGATTATATTTAAATAGCTTCTAAGAGTTACATAACTAAATCTAAGCAGCATGAGGGAAAATCACATATATTTATTCTTTCAACTCTAGTAAAGAGGGTAATTGAAATGTGCAATATGTTACAATTTTATTTTTTATTGTTAATAATAGATTATGTCCAAAGAAAACAATCAGATTAATAAAAAAGAATGTGTATTTTAATGGAAACTGAACAACTCTTGAGTTAAAGAAAGAAAAATTGGGTCTTTATCTGCTAAAACTGTGAGACCTTTAAATGCAAAGAGCCAGACATCTGGTTACTACACAGCCTCAGGGCCACAGCAATAGCAGGCAAGAAAAAGGACTATGTCATTCTTAGAAATCCTGACCTCAGACTTGTCACAAAGCCACAGTGTGTTAGTACTTGGCCATGTTATTTTATTGACACATGTCAAATAATTCTAATTTATGTTCATATAATTCTACATCTTGAGGCTTAGCTTTGCAACAAATAATGGAATTCAAACATCGATAATATTAATAATAGAGCCAAGTAAAATGAGAACTCAAGTTTTATTTTGAGCTTCAGGAGAAACAAGGAGAATCATAAAGTGTTAAAGTGTTTTGGTTGTTTTACGAATTCTGTGGCCTGTGAATGTACATCTATCTTTATTTGAATTAGCATTTTATTTTACCTTAAATAACCAAGAACACAACTTAATTTAATACATTAGAATAGAAAGCATGTCATATGCAAAACGTTGAAACTTACATAAGACAAAAAATAATCCATGGGAAGAATTCTCAGTGAGGGTCCAATTTTTATGAAAATAAGTTTATATATTATTTTTTTTATAGGTTGATATCTTATTTTCGAAGGAGTCTTAGAAAAATATTTTCAATTTCACTCTGTCATCTATGCCAATATTATATACCATTATTTTTGGCCATTCCCTCATTTATTTTCATATATTAGGCAATTTTTCATTTAAATCAATTAACTTACTTATTGGCACTAAAATGAAATTAAAAGTGACCAAATAAACAACTCCAGGTTAATCTTACTGATAGCAATGCAAAATTATAGGATAAAAAGTAACAAACAGAATCCAAGAGCACATCAAAATAAGAGCTGTGTTTACATCAAGATGGCAAGTAAGGCTTAATATTAAGAAATCCACTGCTTGGACTCACATATTAATAGTTATATGGAGGAAAACCACATATCTCTGGTACTAAGAAAGCATTCAAGCATATTGCTTCCTCGACATTGTGATATATTGTGTACCTCTGCTCCCAGCTAGCAATTTACATAATTTGGAAACATTAGACACATTCCTGCTGAACAGAGGGATGAAACAAGGAAACTAATATTACATTGGAGAGATCAAACAGTACAGTCAGAAAAAAGATGGTCTTTAAAATAGTCACTCAAAAGATATAACTTTATGGTTACTACTTTAAATATCATCTTCTTTTCCATTATGTCTTCAACTGAAGTGTGTGTGTGTGTGTGTGTGTGTGTGTACTGAAAAATATACTGACAATAGACAAAGTAGGATACCCACCAACACATTAATAGTGATTACTTGTGATATATGTGAGGGGGTATTTTGAAAAATTTTGACTTTCTTCTTTACACTTTACTGGATAATATCTGAATTTTATTTTACAGAAAATATATAATTTAAAAAGTTTGCTTAGATAAAGCAATTCTTCTTTAAAGATCCTTAAAAATAAAATTAATGTAGAATAAACGTGGACCCGGATATAAATTCATATACCCTGACCACAAAATGATGATATCATGTAATCGGATATAGATATAGACAGTTACCTGATGTCACGTAAGTTGCTGCTCAAAGTCTCTGGAATCATTGCCAAATATATGTCAAAGGCAGTAAAAATCATCTAATTTTCATCTACTTTAATAAACACTATCTTTAGCATTAGTTTAAATATATTTAATAGAATAAGAAATAGACAGTGGGCTCTCTGCTCTCACTTAAGTGCAGTGTATCAGTCTGTGAATTGAAAATGATTCACTTAAACATTTTTCTAAGTAAATTATGCATGGAGGAGGGCATGGAACCCAATTATTGATCACTGAAATCCTTTCTCCTAGTCTAGCTTGAAAGAAGTGTTTTAGTAGAATGTTTCCTTCCTAATCATTTAAAAATCTTTCAAATTGTAGGAAAGAACGGGCTCCTTCAGGGACCTGATACAGTTTTGCCACATGTAAATCTATTTATTAAGTACACATTTATTGACTTTTCCACTGCACGGGGCACTGCTCATTCTTCAGGGATCCATGACTATTGAAGAGTGAGGCTCTATGGTAGAGGGGCTAGAAGGAAAGTCTCACATAAAAGGGTAGAGACCATGAAGTATTTGGGGACACAAAGGAAGGAGAAGTCTTATAGTAGGATTGAGGGACAGGAACAAGAAACTATTCAATAAAAAAAATAATGCTTAAATTGATTTTTAAAAGCTGAGTGTGGTTTTCAAGCAAGCAGCAAAGTAAGTTGTATGTACAACTCATAATGATAAAGAGCTAATAGTTGAAAATAATGAATATTATGATATAAATCATAGAGAGGAAGATATGGCTCAAGAAAGGCAAAAGGAGAAAGGCACATCATAAGAGCTCTTACTATCTTGTGAAGAGTTCATTGGTACTAACCCTGTTCTCTGGCTAGACTGAGCTCCTCTTAATACCTTAACTGGTGAACTCCAAAGTAGCCCTCAAGAGTCAAGAAAAAAATCAACCCTTCTGAAGCTACCTCTGATTTAGCAGTTATAACAAAGCATTTCTCTCACAAACACTTGTAAGATGACTAAAACCTAGTCGAATTAGATTGGTTGGATTATTATACAGATAATAAAAAATAAAACTTCATCTATTAGATAGAAGAAACTGTATCTTTGGTATAAAAGCATCTACCTGGGTAAAGAATATGCTGTGTTTGAGCAATTGAATTTCACGAGCACTTTCATGAACTAGGTTATGATTAAATGAGTTTTAGAAAGACATTTGTTTCCCACCTGCTTTTACCCTTCAAACATCTATTTTTCTTGGCAGAGTCACACCCAGAGTTTTGGCTCCATATGAGGTTTGCATTTCCATTAATTCTGAGAAAATATAGTCAAGGTTTAACACATGCTTAAATTTTAGTCCACTTTGCTCTTTTTTATAGGCCCCGAGCACAGGTGTGTTCAGCTTGCATTGGTCATTATGTTATGACGTTATGTTATTTTAAGCAGTGATATTGCTTTCACTGAAAAATAGGTTAACTATGTACAGAAATGGCTTTGTATAGGCTTTTCTGGCTTAAATTAAGTGTTACAATAACCAAGACTATTATATTCTAATAAAGTAATAATTTGTTAAAGTTATTTATGGTATCATCTATTCTGTCCCATGAAGCATTTTAACTTGTAACATTTTTCATTATGCAAACAAAATGAACAAACTCACCAACAAAAACTCAGTAGAACCTGCTACAACATGTAGACTCTGAAAGTTAAACAATTATTTTATCAGAAAAACCTGACTCTTTAATTATTTAGTGGATAGGAATTGGCTAACATATTGTGCTGGCTTATAGTAGGCAGTTAATAATGTAATAAATGTCTATGGAACTGAACAGAAGTATTTAGTCATTATGAAGACTGAAGAAATAAAATTTAAAAATCCAATGAAGCATATATTTAGAGAGATTACACATGGAGAGCAGAAGTTTCTAGAGACGGACATTTTAGAGACTCCCTTGTCTACGCTCTTGACAGTTGAGGCAGCGCAGGCCCCAACGGGAGAAGCGACTTGCCTAGAACTGGACATGGGAACTCCAGAGGCACAGGCACAAGGGTACACAGAGTCATATCCAGGGCAAACGCAGAATCAAGGGGTTTATATTTAAAAACTACATAGAGATTACTGAGTCTGAAAATACGGGGAGACGCAGCCTGGTAGCCCAGCCATCAGCGGTGCCATGACTAGCTGTCTCAGTTCCACAACCGTCCCCTACCCCATATCTTCAACCATCTGGGCCAGTTCCTATGACGAACACAAGCCATCCACTAGTGCCCACAAAAATGCATGAACGGCTGGGAGCACATCAGTGCAAGAGCTGTACTACAGACGTGAATGGTTGCACACTAGGAGCCACGGTTCAGAGTGATGGTAACCCCCTCTCGGGCTTCATTTCTGTCTTTTTTTTCCTTCAACTTTTTTCTTGTTTTCTCTCAGGACAAAAACTAATGATGGCCATTTTATTTTTGAGAGGTAAAATTTTATGATTTCAGAAATTAAAAGATTAATTTGCTATTGTTTGTATTTGTGTCTTTGTATTGTTTTATAATAAAAACATCAAAATGGTAAGTTATACTGAAAGGTAAATGTAATTAATATGATGCAATTGATTTAATGGAGCATAACAAAATGATGGTCAAATTTTAAGTTACTTGATGCATTCAATTGATCTTTCTTTGATAAAGCAATAAAAAGATAGAACATAATATTGGTAATCATTTCTCAAATTTACCAACTCATACATTCGTTTTATTTTACGACCATTTCTTTTTATTGTTATGATTGCTTCCTTGTACATATTTTGACAAAGTCAAATAATAACAGAAGATAAGATATAAACTATTAAGTATAATTTGGCATGTTTTAAAATTTTATTTTTCAGATGTTATTCATATGTAAATCATTTTAACCAAATACTGTCTAATATTAAGCTAGAGTTTGTTTCTGGTTGCCTACTGATAAATTGAGATAGAGAACAATCGAGTGATTTACTTCATTTAAAGGTATGACCAAACACAAAAGATTTTGCCAAGGGATGAAGAACTCTGCCCTCTCCAGAAGCACGCTTCATGCTCACAAAAACATGGTATGTCATCTCTTGTCTCTCCTGTGACCTGGTGTTGATGGAGAACCAATCTGTGTTTAATACTGTGACCCATTAGTGGGTCCCAAAATCAGTTTAAGACTGAAATCAGGATTTTATTCAAATAAGAAAAATACATGTTAACAGTTTTCCTAAATGTGTCCCCTGAACGTAGAGGGACAGGTACAAAGACCTTTTACATCTATCCACTTGCGTTAGCTGAGGCTATCACACACCAGGTGGCTTATGCAGCAGACGTTTATTTTCTCACAGTTCTGGGGGGCTAGAGTTCAGGATAAAGGTCCTGGTAGGTCTGGTTTCTCCTGAGACCTCTCTCTTTGTTTTGCAGACAACAACTCACTGTGTCTCCATATGGCCTTTTCTCTGTGGGCACTCATCCTTGGTGTCTGTTCTTTTTCTAAGGACATCAGTTCTATTGGATCAGGGCCTCATTTAACCTTATTCAGCTCTTTAAAGGCCTTAACTACAAAGACAGTCAAATAGGGAGTTAGGACTTCGATATATGAATTTCGGGGGGACATAATTTAGTCCAAAATACCAACCAATTTGTTCTTTCCCTAAACCTTCACCACAGCTTTTCATGTACATGTCATCACTCCAGGCATCTTCTGCTGCAGAGCAGAAAAATATTTGACTAAGGGTTACTACAGAGAGAAATTAAAAACTGCATGTGGAATTGAAACCAGTGAACCTAAACTAAGTAAATGACAATGTACCAATGCCAGTTAAATAAGATTTAAAAGAATTAGGCAGCAAGATTTCTTTTGATTATTTTGAACTTGCTATTCTTC
>PVKE010037368.1:0-15949 GCA_004027555.1 Craseonycteris thonglongyai | reverse complement strand
CCACTGCTCACTTCGCAGGGCTGTGAAGACTGACTCCCTGAGAAGCACCTATGAGCAGGTTCAGTGAGAGCACATGGAGTTAGGGGTGGGAGGAATGATTATAATTTCTAGAAAATGTGTGTAAGTGTGCAAGTCACGCATGAAAAATATCCAAAGTTACCTGTAAATTTTATTTAACATCATTAAAAATATAGCTCTGCTCAAGTGAATTTAGGGTTTGATTTTGAAATTAAGAACCCTAAAATAGAAAAATTATATTTCAAATAATTTAAATGTATTGTTTAAATTATTGGTGTGTGTGTGTGTGTGTGTATTTTTTTTTTCTTTTAACTAAATTTAGACACTTCTGGATATGGTAAAAGGACTGATAAATCATTTCAGCACATACAGGTCCATTGTCCATCTCACACTGGAATTCACCTGACAATATGTATTGAGCTATATTTTTGAGAAAGGAATCCAAATCTATGAAAAATATGTATATATGTAATTGTGGTGGTTAAAATATGGTGAATTTTTTTTTTTATAATTTCAAGTATTTTTATATTTTTTAATTGTTAAATTTATTGGGGTGACATTGGTTAGTAAAAATTACATAGGTTCCAGGTGTACAATTCCATCTTCCTTAGTGACAGGACCCCAAATTTTTATCTAAGCACAGGCCATGGGAATACTGCGTTTTCTGGTTCTCATTCCTTGTAGTCAGGTGTGACTATAACTAAGTTCCTCTATAAAACTTTCAGGAAGTTTTCTTAAGGAACAGTAATTTCCTTCTTCCCTTCTTTATTTCCTACTCACGATAATTTGGATGAGATGGCTATGCAGCAATATTGGGCCACGAATTTGAAGCCACAGACTGAGGCTGCCATAGCTACAAAATAAAAGGAAGTTGGATCCCTAACACTTCTGAACTTTCACATTTGCCCAGATTGCTTTGTTCCTACATCAGTTCTCTATCTCCACAATAGTACTGAGTAAGAAATGTTCACAAAATCTCAGTGGCATACAAAAATACTTATTTTTCACACATATGTGGAGTTCAGCTGCTCTGAGGCTGGGCTTCCGCATGCTCCTAGGGATCAGTGGAGGGTTGGCTGATCCAGCCTGGGTTCAAATGGGGCATCTGGGATGACTCGGCTCTGCTCTATGTGTCTTTAATCCTCCAGCAGAGTAGTCGGGCACATCTTTTTCAAGTAATAATAGAGGCACAAAAAAAGCAAGTGGAAATATGCAAGGCCCCTTAGGGTTTAGGCTTGGAACTGGAACACCAGCACTTCTGCCTGATTTTATTGGCCAAAGCAAGTCACGAGGCCAGGACAGATTCTAGAACATGGAGTTCACCTCTTTAGTGACAGGAGCAGAAGGATACAACTACATATAAAGGGGATGATACAGGAAAGAGTGAAAAGTAGGGACTATGTTTTTAATCTTTCACATTTTCAGACTTCTTTTATGTAAGGGGGATACTTCTGTTTGGTTGAAGCTCCTGTATTTTGGTTTTGTTTTTGTTATATGTAGCTAACCCTAATCCTAACTGATTTATTGACCTCCCGTTTAAATATCAATTCCATAAAGGCCACAGATTTTTGTGTTTTTTTTATTCACTGCTGTATGTACAGATTGGAACATTGCTTGTTCCATAATAGGCATTTGATAAATATTTATTGATAGAATAAAAATATGATGATTAAGATGAATATTTTAGAAAAGAACACATCTGTAGAAAGAACACAAACATGAAGTTATAACAAGTAAACAAATCAAATTAGACTGCCATAAAGTAAATATTTTTAAAATGCTATGTCTTAAAATAACTTGGTAACTATGGCAGATATTATAATTTGTCTCTGCCTCCATTCCAATCACTTTTCTCTTGACTTGTAGAACTATAAAAACTGTAAAGCAAAAATCTTCATTTGCATGCGCCCTAGCAGCTGAGGTCCTGCAAACAATCTAGCTTTCACCACGCTGACCCGTCTGCAATTAATTTGGAGGGAGCAGTAAGCAACATGGGGTGGTAGCTATGTGTAGAGTGTGCCGCCTGGCATGGCTGATTACAGAGATGGCCCATTCCCCTGGGTTAGCTATATTGAAGTGTCTGACTTGGGTCACAGGTATAGTCTGGTGGGGGCAACACAGTTGCGTTTCACCTTTTAGGTCTAGTGGTGGTTTTCAGATTTTCTTCTGCCTATTCTTGGCTGTGTGGTATTCAAACCCAATACTTGGATACTCCAGGATATTCTGTACATTACAGAATATGTCTAAAAGACTCTCTCATTTATAACCCTGCTAGAAAAGATTCCGTTGTCCACAGTTATTTTCAGAAATAACCAAAGATTTGGTCAACTATATTAACATGACATTTGCTGGTATGCTATGTTTTGGATCATTTGAAATGTTGTAGAAACTTATTTTGGTTAAGGATAGTGATAAGAAAACATTATAATAGGTATATTTTAAAGACATAACTTTGATTTTTGTTTATTTAAAAATATTTCTTTGGCTATAGAAAAAGTGATATTACAAAATAGAATATGATTAAAGCACCAAGAAGTGGGACTTATTAATATTTCAAATATGATTTATAGTAGTTGTTTTTGTTTTGTTTTGTTTTTTAGATTTATTTATTGTTTTTGACAGAGAGAGAGAGATACAGAGTCAGAGACAGAGAGAAGAGGGAGGGCCCAGAACAGTCTCCACAGCTGCACATCACTGGTTCCTCCACATAGTTTCACTCCACAGGTGGGCGGGGCCGCACAGGGCAGGAACTGGGCCGGGGCCCTGCCCCGGTGAGAACAGAACTGGGGGCACTCCCCAGTTCAGCACATGGGTCCACACGGGCTGGGGCCGGGACTCGATCCCTGGTCCCCGGGGCTGCAAAGTGAGCACCCAACCCACTGAGCCATCCCGGCTTCCCCAGTAGTTGTTTTTTATATCTATAAAACATAAAGATCAAATTTTGCTTTAATAATTGTTCCTTTTTTCTAATGTATATTCTTATGTCCTTAAACAGATTTTTATTCCACAAAGAAAACTGATAAACATGAAAATATGGGAAATAATGCATTTGCTTTCAGTAATATTTTTGATATGGACAAATGTTTCTACACAAGCAAAGTAAGCTGATTTTTCAAATATGTTTGTTTATTTTTTGGAAAATGGATATAAACCCACTTAAACTATGTAATTGTCACAGAAGTAAGCATAGATTTACACATGTATGCTTACACTTGTGTTTTTCAACTCCCGCATTATTGACATTTTGGGTTGGATAACCCTTTTTGCTGTGGGGCTCTTCCATGTGTTGTAAGATATTAGCAGCATTCCTGGCCTCTACACATGAGAGGTCAGTAGCCCTAACCTTTCTAAGTCGAGACAGTCAAAAATATTTTCAGGTAGTGCCAAATGTCCTCTGGGTAGCAAAATCACCTCTCCCTTCCCCTTTGAGAATCACTGACTTACACAGATACATAAAATATGGAAACGGTTTCTGATGAAGCATTTAGCAATAATTTTCAAGATCTTAAAGAATGACATCTTAATGAATGAAATGTGCACCATAGATAGCATGTTAGTATAATCATAAGGACTTGTAATGAAATGGATACATTTTTCCACTTTTCACTTTGTTTGTACTTGCAATGTGAAGTTTGGTTTTCTTTATAACCGATCTAAATGAGTAAGTTTCCAACTTGATCAAGCAAAGAGCCAGGTATGTACACAATAAGAAAACAGAACATAACTACAGGCACCTAGAAATTACCTGTGATTTATTTTTGAGCCTACAGCCGTTTCTATTTTAATTCCTGGGGATGCTCTTAACTGTTAGAATCATAGGGTGGAATGAAAAATTATTTTCTTCTCTTTTCAGCAACTGAAAAGAAAAATGACTATTTTCCTGAGTTCCATTCTCAAACCGTGTGGGGTGGCCCTTGGGCTGTGTTGTCACCATTGTTTGTCCATATGTTTTAGGATCTGGGTCTGACAGTGCTTCAGGGTTACTGGCACAGTTTTGAGACCTGAGAAATAATCATTAATTTTGAAATACCCTGTCAAAATAATAATAATAAAAAAATCTATGACTCAATAAACATTTGTTGCAAATACTGCATCAAGAACTTTTTGTGAGAATGTAAGTATCAATCTTTAGGACTCAAGAAACAGAGTTTCTAAATATTATGCCAGAATGACCAATTGAATATGTGATTATAAATATAGACATTTTGTTTGTTTTGGTAAATTAAATGAACTATCTTATTTAAAAAAATACTTGTTATTTAATACAAATTTAGGAGATTCAAATTTTCATCCTATTTCTGGAACAAACTAGAACTTTGATTTTGAGAATGGAAAGAGGAAATAATTTTTTTTAATGACTCTCAAGGCCAGGGGCCCCACATACCGGGTACGTTCTTCTAGCTACCTTATGTAACTACTCTATATTGAATCCATTACCTTCTAATTAGGGTGTTGGATCTGGCCAGGGTTGCTTAATTGGGATTTAGGGTGGTCAGTGAATTCCTTAAAATTGCATGAAAATTTTTGGTATGAGTATACGTACATATATGTAATATGTTATATGTGAATGAATATTCTGTGGGAGATGGTACAGAGCTTCCATCAGATTCTGAAAAATATTGAATCAATTCATTTAGAATAAATTGATATGTGTGTGCCTGTGAAAGTGTGCAAACACAAGAAGTATGCAGGCATGGAAAGCTCCAAGGACATTTGTTTGTGTTTCCAAATTTCCTTGTATATTATGTGCTAAAATAGAACTGCCCATGAAAGTACCAGTAAGAAAGCCCCTGTAATAGAGGGCAGATTCTCCTCTCCTACCTCCTCCTTCTTAATCTCTGTTTTTCATTTTACAAAAGAAAGATTTACTTCAAATTCTCTCATAATCTTAGTATGGTGTATCCCCCCTCCCCACCCCTCACTCCCCCAGTGTTGAAAATCTCCATGGTGCCAAACAAAGGGATGTTTCAAGATATTAGTGTTGGAGTTAAGAAAGCAAATTACTTTAATGACTAGAAAACAACTTCTTTGTACCTTCCATGATTTGCTTTTAATCAATTTGCAAGAGGACTTAATAAAATTATCTGATAAATCATTATATTTTTTGATGATTACTCTCAATTTTCTCTACTGTATATTTATTTTTCTATTTCATTAATGTCTGCTCTTACCTCTATTATTTCTCTTCTAGTTCTTTAGGGGCATTTAATATGCTATTGTTTTCTAACTTCTTGGGCTATTTCAATTATCAGAAAATTGGGAGACATTTCTCTAATAAATGATTTTTATTCTCATATACTTATTTGCATAAACAATTTAATCACTGCTAATATTCATGAAAATGAAAAATGAGTCTATTTAATTCTAAATGTGTTTCATCCTAGCAAAAACCCAAAAAACAAAAACATATTTTAATTACTTAAAGCAAAGATTAGCAAACTAACCTGTAGGCCAAATCTGGCCTGTCATCTGACTTGTAAATAAAGTTTTACTGGAACACGGTTGTTTGCATTTCTTTATATTACCTATGACTGCTTTCAAGCTATAAACACAGAATTGAGTAGTCCTGATTAAGATCAAATGTCCTTAGGCCTAAAATATTTACTATTCAGTCCCGTTATAGAAAGTTTTGCTGATAGACTTAGAGCCTGATAGTTATAGAAAATTAACAATATTTAAATATATGCACATAATATTTTAATCATTGATTTTTCAACCTTTACTTGTTATCTAATAAATATATTGAGGCTATATATTTTCTTCTAAGCTCTAGTTGATATATGCAAATTTTGATATATAATATGCCATCATCATTCAGTTAAAAATATTTCCTTATTTCCAATATGATGTTTTTGAGTATGGATTATTCAGTAGTGTTTTGCTTAATTTATAAGCATTTAGGAGATCTCTTGTTGTTGATTTTTAGCTTAATTACACTGTATCCAGAAAATATATTATGAATGATTTGAATTATTTGACATGTTTTATGATCCAACACGTAGTCAATTTTGGTAAATATTCCATGTGTACTTGAAAAGCACATTAAATTTGCAGTTTGACCTGAAAACTTTCTTTGCCTTCTCCAGCTCCCTCCTCATGTTCTCTCACAGGCCTTGACCTAACCCATATCTTCTGTGGGTAATCCAGTCTTGGCATTTACTTCTTAGAGGACCTGTACTAATACAGCACCCATTCATCCTCCACTGTGTTTTGTGCTATTCTTGCAATGTAGTTACTTGCACATATATTTAAAATCCAAGACATTATTGTTTTTTAGAATTAATATTCATTTTCACTTTTCCATAACTTACTTTTTTTTTTTTCTATTAGTCTTTATATATTCTTGTATTTTCATGGTCCTGCCCTGGTAATACTGGGATCACATTTTCATTCTGCCTCAAGAATCCTTTCAGTATTTCCTTTAGTGTTGCTCTATTGCTGATAAAATTTCCTTTTTAAAAAATATATATATTTGTTCATCTGAAAATATTTTTATTTCCCTTTCATTTTTAAAAGATATCTTTGCTGAATATAAAATTTTAGGTTTTCTGCTAATATTACTGAAACTGTTTTAGGCTAACTTATTAGCTTGCAAGAATACAATCTCAGACCCTTCATAGGTCTTGACAATTACTACCTGAATTTCCAGTTTTACTTGCTGACTTGTGTATTGTCTGTCTACTTCTCTGGAATTTAAGTTCAATGAGGACAGGGACTTTGTCTCTTTTTACCCAATATCTTCATCACATAAAACAGTTTTTGGTACATAGCAGATATTCTGTAAATATTTGCTGACTAAATAAATGAATACATGAAAATATTTTCTTATATACTTCCCTAGCATAGATTTTTAAAAAATCTATAAAATTATTATTTTTAATCATAGCTTAAAACAAACAAACAAAATTATAGTTTCTCAAAGTTTAAACTGTCTCTATGGGTATCCAAACTTTTGGCTTCCTGGGCCACATTGAAGAAGAAGAATTGTTTTGAGCCACACATAAGATACATTAACACTAGCAATATCTGATGAACTAAAAGAAAAAGAAATCACAAGAAAATCTTAGAAGGTTTTAAGAAAGTTTCGAAATTGGTGTTGGGTCACATTCAAAGCCGTCCTGGGTCACATGCTCTCACGTGGGCTGTGGGTTGGATAAGCTTGGTTCAGGGTGGCTTTGAATGCAGCCCAACAAAAATTCATACACTTTCTTAAAGCATTATGAGATTTCTTTCGCAATTTTTAATTTTTTTAGTTCATTGGCTATCGTTAGTGGTGGTGTATTTTATGTGTGGCCCAAGATAGTTCTTCCAGTGTGGCCCAGGGGAACCTAAAGATCAGACACCTCTGGTCTAGATTTTTTTTCTTCATGACTAGACTCTTAAAGTCTTTTCTTAGTATATTCATGTCATTTATCATTTCTTCCAAAACAAATTATTTATATTTCTTTCTGTTGTAGAAGTTTGGTGTTGTGGTTACAAAGGGCAGTACTATGGAGTCTACAGTAAAATTGCTTTTCAGTCTCATGCTCACTTTACTCTGGATTTACCCCTTACTAGCAGTGTAACCTTGAGCAACTTACTTAAACTTTCTAGACTGAAGTTTCTTAATCTTTAAAGGATAACAATAATTTCTAGTCATAATATTATTGCAACTATAATCAGAGATAACATATATAAAGTACTTAGCAGAGTATCGGACCTATAATACACATTGAATAAGTGTGAGGTGACTTTCCTGTGGCGTTTGGATATGGTTATTCCTCCCTGTGATGCTGACAGTGCCTTTGGATTAGAATTCTTCGCCAGTTCTTTGCATCTGTTCTTTGTTCTACAGTGAATGAAATTATAAAGCCAGTGAACAATAATAGTCGCAGAACTGTAAAGCTCTGGGATGTGCCACTACATTTCCATCTAGCTTTTTATTTGCTGCAAGTGATCTGAGGACCCTTCTCCAAAGTAAAAGAGGAGCAGAAGAGTTGGGAAAATCTTTTGGAAATTCCAGGAAGTAAAAACAAATACATTTTGATTTTGATCTATAGTTCTACGCTTATGGAGTTAAAATATTATGTGTCTTCTTGGTCAGAATTTCTCAGTGAATGACTGTCTCAGTGCTCTGATTTATTAAAATTATAGAATAACAATATAGTTGAAGTCTTATTTTGCAAGATAAGAAACTGAGACTTTGCGGTGAAATGACAATATGTTATAATGGAGGTGCAAATTCTGGTCGAGTAGGCATTCCTCAATCTACAGCCCAAGTTTATATGTAAAGAAAGAACTGAGTTGGTACTAAAGAATCATTATGCTGCTACATAGGAATGTAACCACATCATTCTGATATTACCCTTTTTAAACTGCAGACTGCCTAAGAAAAGTTTCTGACTGAACAGCAGTATTGAAGGTGGAGAATGCTGCTTTTGTGAGGTAGCACAAAGGTTGAGCAAAGACTTGGATTTCTCTCTCCCAAATGCTGGCAGCCAGCAGTGATGTGCAACTGCTAGCTCCAAGAAAGTCACTGTTCTTCACGAACTCTACATCAATACCCGAGCAGTGGAACGTGCTGCTGAAAAAAGAGACTAAAAAGCTCATGGTTATAAATAGATTTCTAAAATTAATTTCAGAAAACAGAAACAGAAAACACTTGACATCATCAGATGGTGTTATATTTACGAGTTGCTCTAGCAAATGAAAATAAATGTTGGTAACAAAGCATTCACCAGAAAATAAATAAGATACAGAAACCATCCCTTGGAATGTTGATTAAGGATTGCATTTTGTTATATCAGGCAGAAGAACATCCCTTAGCCAAGGCTAAACCTAAGAAGTGTGAGATAGGCTGAATATAGACAGCAGCTTCAGAGATACCGGTTAGTAACAAATGACAAATGCAGAAATGCGACAGGTACTTTTTTCTCTAAGAGTGTTACTATTATTCTCATTATTATCAGCAATTCAATGGGCTTGCTAGGTGGACCACATGCCATGCATTATTTGGACAGAGAGTACTGGTTTGTATCATTATTGTTGTGATCCCACCTATGAGGGTTCACTTTCACTCTCACAAATGTCCTGGTTTGGACAGTAAGTTATATGGTTACTCTGTACATGGCACATTATTAATTTGGAGCCTAATGCAAAAAGAGCTGTGGCCCCTGGACTTAGTGGTATTTTTTCCCCTGTGCAGAAAATGTGCCTATGTTGTGTTTTGGAAGAGCAGGGACTGGCATCAGGGATATGCAGCCCCTTGGCACCTGCCAGACTCAATAGATGGGTAAGTTGGTTGAATTAAATGCTTAAACCCCAGAACCTCTTACTATACTATACTTCTTCTCCTCCTTTTTTTTTTTTTAAGATTTATTTTATTGTTTGAGAGAGCGAGAGCGAGCAAGCGAGCGAGTGAAAGAGCGAGAGAGAGAGAGAAAGAGAGAAAGGGGGAGGGCCCAGAGCAGTCACCATAGTTGTACATCATTAGTCGTGACATGATTTTATTCCACACAGGTAGTGGCGGGGGGACTGTGTGGGGTGCGAACCAAACTGGGGTCCTCCTGCATGGGAGGCGAGAACCTTCACTGCCGTGTTATCTCAGTGGTTTCCAGCTGCACTGCCGCAGTTTAGCATATGGGTTCGCATGGGCCGGGGCTGGGAATTGAACCCTGGACCTCGCGATTGTGAGGCAAGTGCTCAACTGCTGAGCTATCCTAGCATCCCCTACACATTTTAAATACTACATTTCCACTGAAGATTCTGAGGAGTTTAAAGAACACAGTCATTGCCCCTTATCCATGGTTTTTCTTTCTGCAGTTTCTGTTATTCACGGTCAATCCTGGTCTAAAAATATTAAATGAAAAATTCCAGAAATAAACAATTCATAAGTTCTAAACTGTGTACCATTCTGGAGTAGCGATGGAATCTCATGCTATCCTGCTATGCCTATCCCTTTGTCCATGTTAGTCACTTAGTAGTTGTCTAGGTTATCAGATACCTTCTACTATGATGACACTGCTTGTGTTCAAGTAATCCTTATTTTATTCCATAATGGGCCCAAAGTGCAAGAGTAGTGACAATGGCAATTTGGATATGTCAAAGAGAAGCCCTGAAGTGTGCGTATGTATAGAAAAAAAAAGCTGTATAAAGGGTTTGGTACTATCCGTGGATTCAGGCATCCGTTGGGAATCTTAGGACTGTTGTGCTATAGTCCAGTCCAAGAGAAGTTGTGTTCAAACTTCTCACATTGAAAAGAAATTCCCCCTTTTCGTGCTTCTCAAAATTATTTTCGCTATCATTGGAATAGGCTTGTAGAGTTCTAGCAAAATTGTTGGACTTTGGCTGAAATTGCATTTAATATAGACTCAATCCGACAATACTAAAATCTTTTAAACATTGACTTTTTTCCCTCCATAAACATGTTATATCTTCCCATTTATTCAGATCTTATTTTTATGTTTTTCAATAAAATGTTACAGCTTTTCCCACAATAATGTTGTATATTTTTTGTTAAATTCATTTCTTAATAACCTATCATTTTTCTTATCTTATTATCCTGTCGAGGATCTTCATTCTAATATTGAATTTCATTGGTTACAGCGGGATTTCACACAATTTTACTTTTGAAGTTAAAAAGAATTTTTTTTTAACAATTCACTATTAAGTATACATTTACTATGTGGTAGATATCTCTTTCAGGTTTAATAAAGAACCATTCTATTCTTAATTTCTATTTAAATCATAAATGTATATTGAATTTTATCACTTTCTTTTTGGCATCAATTATATCACTGAATCTTTTCTCTTTTAATTTGTTATTGTGGTAAATAATTCAAATTTTTAGATAAAAAAAGTTGTAGGTATGTTTTGTCTTTTGTTAAAAATGTATAACAGGATTTAAAAAATTTCTTCATGACTACTTCCTTATTTTCTGGCACTTCCAGCTGCTTCACGCCCATTCTATATTTCCTCCACTCCAGCCCCAGAAGCAGCCATTTCTTTAAGGATTCCTGGTTCTTTTTATTGGAAAATGGAATTTAGAAAGCAAAATTGGGGAAGCCGGGATGGCTCAGTGGGTTAAACGCTCACTTTGCAGCACTGGGACTGAGCATCGAATCCCGGTCCCGACCCGAGTGGACCCATATGCTGAACTGGGGAGTGCCCCCAGTTCAGTTCTCACCAGGATGAGACCCTTCCTCATTTCCTGCCCTGTGCAGCCCTGCCCACCTGTGGAACAAAACTATGTGGAAAAACCAATGATGTGCAACTATGGAGACTGTTTTGGGCCCTCCCCCTTCTCTCTGTCTCTGTATTTCTCGCTCTCTCTCTGTCAAAAACAATAAAAGTAAATCTTTAAAGAAAGCAAAACTGAGTTCTTACGAGGTGTGCTCAGTGTTATTGGGGTATTTTAGGCTCTCTTGGTAGACAGAAGTAGGAAGTATACTCATATGCATGTATATAACTCATATTTATATTGATATTTAATTTCCAAAGTTTTGATTCTAACTTCATGAAGGTAATGAAAAAGTGAACCCAATACCCAGGCACATCTTGAGGATTCTGTTTCTTGAGGGTGACCTTCTTTCCATATATCACTGAGTGCTGTCAGCCGCTATCTATGATATATTCTCTGGCCAGTGAGCAGTTGCTCTCTCTGTTTCGTGGACTGGACTCTCCTTTCTGTCACCTGTCTTTAGACAGGGAACTCAGTTCAAATGGCCCACTAAACACAGTTTGTAGGCTTAGCCATAATCCTCTCTCCAGCGTCAGATCCTACCCAGCTACTTCATGTCTCCTGATGCTCCTCGGGACTACTTAGCTTTTGTCATAGTTTCTGACATGTATACGCATCTTTTCCTTACTTTGGAACTCTAGTAGCTATAAGAAGCAATATGCGATGTTATATTTCATTTAGCATTTCTATGTGTTATGTGTATGTTTTCATTGTTCTTTGTTTGCCCTTGTCCTTTGGTTCTCCCACACACGTGTGTTTGCTCTAAAGCAGCGGTCTCCAAACTTTTCAGCCCGCGGGCCGCATTAACTATCAAACAGCAGTTTGGGGGCCGACTACACACTCGAGGTCCAAATAAAAAAGAATCAAAACACAGATGTTGTTTTTAATTATTTATTTAATATTATTTTATTCAGATAAAAAGGTCTCCACGGGCCGGATGAGAGGGCCTCACGGGCCGCATCTGGCCTGCGGGCCATAGTTTGGAGACCCCTGCTCTAAAGAATGAGTTAACCATCTGACCCTTTGCTTTATTCCACAATTCCCAACTGTGCTTCATCGAACAAAAAGCCTTTCAAGAGAACAGTGGGTATATTTTTTTATGACTACCTCTGAAGAAAAAGTAGCATAACATAATAGAGTGGTGGTTCCACAGTCTAGGTCTACCCATCTCTTTTACTCATTTCTCTCTGGAAGCTCCAAAAGCAGAATTACCTACTCCCGGTGGGAAGGAAACAATGTGATGTGTACAGGGGCTTTAATCAGATGAAACAGTTAAATAATTGGAGGAAACAAAATACTTCTGTTCATTTTCTGCTCTTCCTCCCCACTCCCCTTTCACTAAACATGCCCACATTAAGCAACTCTGCTGAACGCTTAGGAGCATCTCCATGATGACCTTTCTAGGGCCGCAGACCCCACACTTGATTATGCTGTTTTATCTTGTCACTCACAGGCATTTAGCCCATGGGAAAATCCATTTGAAAAGATTTGACTCCCCCCACTTTAAAAAATACCTCAATTATTTCTAAAATGGTGACACCTTAGCAATTACAATTGCCCTTCCCTAATGGGATCCCCCCAATCTTCTCTTTAGGAACTGTAGTTTTCTCCACACTTAATTTAACTGTTCTCACTAAGGTCCACCTCCCAATGTTGCTTAGTTAGGAGATTTATCTTTGGCTTATCTATGTTTTCTAGGCACTCTTGACAAGTAAACAATGGTGATGTAGGAAAGGGCTTGAAACTTTGACAATATGATCATATTCTTTGATACTGGAGAAACCCCACAAGGAAGAAAGTGTATTTTATGGAACACTTTGGTGAAGCAAGTGGTGGCTAAGAGTGTGATATCTGAAATAGAGTGATGCTCAGTTATCAATATTTAGTGGGCAGGGGATGCCGGGATGGCTCAGTATGGTGAGTGCTTGTCTTGCAACCCTGGGGTCCTAAGATCGAATCTTAGCCCTGGCCCATGCAGAGCTATATGCTGAACTGGGATGTGTCCCCAGTTCAGTTCTCACCAGGACCAGCTCCATGTGGAAAGCCCCTGGCCTGGTTTCTGTTCTGCTCGGCCCCATGCCCACCAGTGGAATGAAACTATGTAGAAAACCAATGACTTGCAACTGTGGAGACGGCTCTGGGCCCTCCTCCTTCTCTCTATTTCTCTCGGTCTTTCTATCTTTCTCTGTCAAAGCAAATATATATATATATATATATATATATATATATATATATATGCAGTAGCAGCTATGCTTAACACCCAGCAGAGTAGGACAGCCTTATTAAAAGATGAATTATCCCATCAATGAGATATTTTCAAAAAAAAGTAGGCATTAAATTGTAAGCTGATAAGATATGAATACCTAAAAGAGTATAAATATTTTCTTAAAATTTTAATGAATTAGTCTTAATACCTTTTAAAAATCCCCACAAACCTACTTATTACATAATAAATCCAACAATGGTTGCTCCAGCAGCTCCTGACAGACTATATATACTAGGGAGAGTGGGGGTCAGCTGGTGGCTAAATGTGTACTATAGAAAGGTGTTTACAAACTGGTTAAGCCAATCATTATATATATATGTGTGTGTGTGTATGTATATATGCATACAGACACATATATTAATACTATACATTTATTGAATACATGTATGTATATATGAGTGTATGTGATATATATACACACATATATATGTATGTGTGTGTGTGTGTGTATATATATATATATATATATATCAATGTCTGATACATACAGGGGTTTAATAAAGACTTGTTGAATGAACAAAGGAACTGATGAATGAAAAACTCCTCCTTCCCTTCTCTTGCAGTATATTCTTTTTTTGGCTTAAGATAGTTAGATTTGATTTTTATTGCTTGAAGTTAATAATCCTGACTGATATAGAATTGAATTTAAAAACAAATTCTTATCTTCCAAGAAGGAGAGTTCAATCCAAATCTAGTATTTACCAACAGACAGAGTTTGTCAGTTTGCTCTACTCTGCCTGTGAGCACTTGTTAAAAACCCTCCTCAGAAATACAGTTGGAGAATACTCGATTCACAACCACAATTCAGATGTTTAGCAAACTTTCTTCTATGGCAGTGGTGTTAAGCTAAAATTAAATCTTCTCCTAACCCTGATTTCTGGCTTTCTAGTATCCTGAGCAAATGACACACACAAGAACTTCAATCCCCATGAATGCTGTCATTTGCTCTTCTGCCATCCTCACCTAGAAGACCACACTTCCCTTTTTGTGCCCATGTGTTTTCTGGAGCAGCCATCTCAGTGTGACAATACAAAGAGATTCTGAGGGAGAATGAGGTGGAGAAGGGACTCTGACTTCTCAAGAAACGCTACTCACACGGCAAGTTGCCCAGTTTTCAGATCGATGGTTTTCTGACCCAGTGAGCAAACAGTGGGGAGTAGTAAATTTGTCTCCCCCCTTGTTATTATGTGGCTATCATAGGGCTTCTTCACGTAGTTTGCTTTATCTGTTGTACATGTAAAGAAAATTCCTTTTGAATTCTGTAGATAAACCTAGAATCATTTATAGGCTGTAACCTCAAAAATATATACATCTATTCTGTGTTTTTTTTTAAGAAATAGTTTAGTGGAAGTTTGGAGAGATCATAATATTAATAGAACTTAAATTAAATATAATTATTTATATACATGTTATATTTCAACTGTGTTTTAGAACCTTTATTCAAATATACACTCATGTATGAATCAAACTAGTATGTACTTGCATTCATAAACTTGTTGCTTCAGTAATGTAATTAATTATCTAATTTGAAGACATAGGTTCAAGCTTTGAGCCTTGATTATTGTTAGTATTGGGACTCTGGTCCCTCTACCTCCATTACAGATTCTTTCAGTCTTCAAGAAGGCATTAAAAGGCTCAGTGGTAAGTATTCAAAATATGCCTTCTGACTTAAGGCCCTCTGTTCACTTTGGGGTTATTATTTTCAAAGATGGTGGTGACCTTGGCATGACTTTCAGTTTGTCTGGAGCCTTCTTAGTAATGACTGCTCTTGAAGTTCTGTATTCATTTAGGTTTAAGTTCTTTGTATGTGGGAGTCATGCCCTATACTTTGTAAGAAGTCTATAGACCACTTACACACTCTGGTGTCCTACATAGAGGAGACACTTAATGACTATTGGTTGATTGATTACCATTAAAGTTGAAGTTGTCATGTGTTAAGTGGCAGGTTCACAGACTTGGATACTGAATCTTAGCTCTACAAGACATTAGAAAACCATGGTGTGAATGGAGAAAGACTGACTATAGGTATTACATGTATTTATATTCTCTGCTTGTATAAGCACTTCCTATGTGCTGTGTCATTTAATTTACTCCTTACTGCAGCTATAGGATTTCATTTATTCTAACAGAAAAATGCAGACTCAAAAAAAGTGATTACATAGTCATAGTATTAATAAATTCAACAACAATACCCACATAAAATTACATTCTGGGAACTGAATAGGGAAACCCATAGGACTTATATATATGAGAGAAATTCCTAAATATGATAAAGGGTAGGATATCTGTCTGCTGAGGAGATAGCTTGGGCTGGGGACATAGTTGGCATGCAATAGAAACCAGGAGTTGTAGAAGCATAGACTTCAATAGCTTGAACTTAGGGTCCCACATTATTTCCCTTCCTCCTCCTCCTCCTCCTCTTCTTTTCTATCTTTATTCTGAAGGAG
>PVKE010037367.1:0-15960 GCA_004027555.1 Craseonycteris thonglongyai | reverse complement strand
AGTGCATAGTTATTTCTATTTTACTTTTTGACAGATAGAGAGAGAGACAGAGACAGAGACAGTTAGAGAACCAAACTGTGGGAACTCCCCAGTTCAGCACGTGGGTCCTGCCTGGGCCGGAGCCGGGATTCGATCCTCGGTCCTCATGGCCTCAAAGCGAGCGCTCAACCCGCTGAGCCGTCCCGGCTTTCCCCCAAAACAACTTTTTCAAACTATTAACAAAAATAATGCAATGACAACAAAAGAAATGCTGAACAATTTACAAAAGGAGAAATGTAAGTGTGCTTATTCAAGATAAAAAGGCATTTAGAGTAAATTGCATGTCAATATTTTGAAAATGTTTAAAAATAAGTTAATATAAAATTAAAAGAGATGCCCAATTTTATATGCAAATTTTGAGAGCACATATTGCTAATTCTTTTGGAAAATTAATTTGCCAGTAAGTGTACAGAACATTAAACATTTAAACTCTGTGATGCAATCATTTTTCAAACTACTAATCTCAAAATAATTAATTTTTTAAATGATCTATATGTAAATCTTCTTCACCATGGTATAGTGTAGTGCAATCTGAAAACAGAATATTGTTCATCATTAAAGAAGTGACACTATATTATATCATATCCGTATGATACTAAATAGAATAACATATCGTGGTAAACAGTGAAGATGAAGCTTGCCTGAATTGATTTATTTAGTTATTTTCTTGATTTTCAGAAGCATGTCTTCCCTGAATCCATCAACTACTTCCCCCTGTACATAAGCCATATACATTCTGGTTTATTTGCATGCATCATTTTTGTTGTTGAAAGCTACATATTTTAAATAAAATAATGTGGAAACTGGAATTTAGGTTCTTTCTTTCCCTAGGTTTTTTGCTGTTATTGTTGTTAATTGCTATTTATTTTATTCTGTTTTCTGAACTAATACTGTAAAGTTGGTATTCTTTGTCATGTGTAGTCATTGAAGTCTCAGTTCAAGTCAATGTTTAGCTAACTGTTAAACAGGAACTTACTAAAGAAGATCTTTTTCTATGCTTTTAATACATCTTTCCAACAGAAACCAGTACTCTCTTTCATATTTAAAATTATTTCTCCTGTATTCTATCTCAAGATGGGAGTTAAGGAGCACAACACTCTTTGCTGCCATCTTTCTCTCTGTAGCTCTAAAAGGACCAGATTACTGATAAGAGAATTACTAATAAAGAACTGAACTCATAGCTAAAACCTCCCACAATCAAAGCCTCAGACTCAGAAACACAATACGCAGCTGAGTTTAAAGTGGCACCAATTCAGGGCACTGAACAGTGGAAATCCCTGTGCACGTGACTCAGTGTAGCAACAAGGGGCCATGTCTTAAGTGGCCATAGAATTTGAAGATCAAATACACATTCACCACGCACAATGAGACAGACTTGAGGCAGTAAAACTGTATTTATTGGAATATTAGGTAAAACAGAGGAGAGCAAGGTAAGAGATAAAGTATTAGCAAGTCCTCACCACCAGAAGAGTGTTTCCAAGGTGCAGGGGAACCGAGTGAGCACCTTGGTCTGGGGTGGGAGGGTGAGGGATGTCTGGCAAGTGTCCCTGTTGGAGAGTTCTGAAAGTTTCTATTAGGGTTCATTGGGCTATTATTTTTATAGGATTGTATACAGTGTTTGATTTATGTGGTGTCACTATGTTAATAGGTTACTATAGCAACAGGGCAACGCTACATGTAGTCACCGTAATAATGGGGCAACTTTATGGGTTCTATTCATGCATTCTACTAACAGGTCAGTGATCGGTTCACCAGGTAGGTTGGTGAGGACATTCTGGGTTCAATTCTACTGACGGGGAAGTCAATACCCAGATGCCACCTGGGCAGAGCATTCCCAGGATGCAACAAGTAGAGGGCACAAAGGTGCATCTAACTCGTCTATGATTTACTAAACATTCAGCAGCCCCAGCACCCAGTGATCCAGAAGTTAACACAGCATCATAGCTTTCCCAGGGATAGCAAGGACAGATCCAGGCTGCTTGTTTGTTTTTTGAAACCTACACTCCTGCATCTAGAATAGTCCTTTGGAAAATAAAAATTATACCACTTATTTCTCCATTGTGATCCTCTTAATTTGCATTCCAATACACTCAGCCAAAATCTCTACAGAAATCTAAAATGGCTGCATGAACAATTTTTAAATGTCTCTTGTTTCTACTTTACCACTTGCTAACCTCACCACACTCACTATGTCTTCATTAATTCTCTTTAATATTGTTCTCAAAACAACCAAGACAGTGCCTTAGTGAATTTTATGTGCCATTTGGTAAGCCCAACTTCTTCATATCACTGTGTTTTACAAGGCTAGCTTCTTTCATTAATTTATTATTCAGATCAGGTGTAATATACTCTGAAAAAATTTTCTTCTTTTATTGTCAAGTTTATTAGGGTGGTATTGGTTGTTAAAAATTACATTGGTTCCAGGTGTACAAATTTACATTACAATGTCTATGCATTGCATTGTGTGCTCATTACCCGGAGTCAATTCTCTTTCCATCACCATATATTTGATGCTCCCTCTCTATTCCTCTACCCACCTCTCCTCTTACCTCAGGTGTCCATGAGTTTTTGTTTCTTTGTTACTTTCAGTTTTTAAGATTTTATTTTTATTGTTTTTGACAAAAAGAGAGAGAGAGAGAGAGAGAGAGAGAGAGAGAGAGAGAGAGAGAGAGGAGAGAGAGAGAGAGAGATACAGAGACAGAGAGAAGGGGAAGGGCCCAGAACAGTCTCCATAGTTACACATCATTGGTTTTTCCACATAGTTTTATTACAAGGTGGGCACGGGGCTGCACAGGGCACGAACTGGGTTAGGGTCTCACCCTAGTGAGAGCTGAACTGGGGGCATTCCCCAGTTCAGCATATGGGTTCGCACAGGCCGGGGCTGGGATTCGATCCTCGTTCCCCCGGGCTGCAAAGTGAACGCTTAACCCACTGAGCCATCCCGGCTTCCCCCTTTTTTTAAGATTTTATTTTTATTGTTTTTTGACATACTTTCAGTTTTATATTCTACATATAAGTAAAGCCATATGGGTCTTGATTTCTTTCAGTCTGGTTTATCTCACGTAACATGATTATTTCAAGGTTCATGCATATTGTCGCAAATGGCAGTATTTCATTATTTCTTATCACTGTGTAGTATTCCATTGTGTAAATGAACCATCATTTCTTTATTCAGTCATCTATCAAAGGACACTTTTGTTGTTTCCATGACTTGGCCATTATAAACAGTGCTCTGATGAACATTGGGGTACATATATCCTTGTGAACTCAGGTTTCTTGAATAGACACAAAGAAGAGGGATTATTAGGTCATATGATAATCCTATTCTTAATTTTTTGAGGGTCTCCATACTGCCTTTTATAGTGGTTGTACAAATTTATGTTTCCACCACCAGTGTATGAGTTTCTTTTCTCCACAGCTTCTCTAGCACTTGTTATCCCTTATCTTTATTATAACCATTATAACAGGCATGAAGTACTATTTTCTTGTGGTTTTGATTTACATAGCCCAAATAACTAGTGGTGCTGAAAAATTTTTATATATCTGTTGGCCATTTGTATGTCTTCATGGGAGAAGATTCTTTTCAGGTCTTCTGCCCATTTTTCAATTGGATTTTTTATTTGTTTGTTTGTTTTTGTTGTTGAGTTTTATAAGTTCTTCATATACTTTAGATATTAATCCCTTATCAGAAGCATTGTTTGAAAATATTTTTTTTCAATCAGTAGATTGCCTTTTTTCTTTGTTGATGGTTTTCTATATTGTGCAGAAGTTTTTATATTGCTAGTCTTACTCATTTATTTTTGCTTATACATTCCTTATTTTTGAGGTCGAGTTCATAAAGTCTTCTCTGAAGCCAAGGTCTATAAGTATAGTACTGATGTTTTCTTCTATGCAGTTTATTGCTTTGGGTACTATGTGGAGGTCTTTGATCCATTTTGAGTTAATTTTTATATATGGTGACAGTTCACAGTCCAGAGTCATTCTTTGCATGAGGTTTTCCATTATTTTTCTGTACCATTTACTGAAGAAGCTTTTTTTCTCCATTGTATATTTTTTGCTCCTTTGTAAAAATATTATCTGTCCATATATTTGTGGGTTTATTTTAGAGTTTTTGATCCTGTTCCATTGGTTTGTGTTTCCATTTTTCTGCCAATACCAAGCTGTTTTGATTAGTGACACTTTGTAGTATAAATTGAAGTTGGGGATCCCACTTTATTCTTTTTTAATAGGATTTGCTTTGGTCATTTGGTTTTTTTTTCTGGTTCCATGTAAATCTGATGATTTATTTATCTATTTATCAAAAGAATGTCTGTGGCGTTTTGATGGAAACTGCACTAACTCAATGTATTGTTTTGGATAATATGGACATTTTAACTATGTTGATTCTTCCAATCTAGGAACATGAAATATCTCTCCATTCTTTGTGTCTTCTTCAATTTCGTTTGATAGTGTTTTATAGTTTTTCGTGTACACCCTTCACATTCTTTGGGAAATCTATTCCTAGTTGTTTTATACTTTTTGTTCCAATTTCAAAAAGTATTGTTTTTCTCATTTCTTCTCTGAATTTTGTTGTTTGTAAACTTGTAAAAATGCAATGGATTTTTGTAGATGAATTTTGTATCCTGAAATTTTACTCTATTTCTCTGTTTCTTATAATTTTCTGGTTAAGTCTTAAGAATTTTATATATAAAGAGTCATGTCATCTGTAAAAAGTGACAGATTAACTTCTTCACTCCCAATTTGGATAACTATTATTTCTTTCTCTTTCCCTGGCTAGCACTTACAGTACCATGTTGAATAGCAGTGGTGACAGGGAATATCCCCTCTTGTGCCTGAATTTAGAAGAAAAGTTTTCAGTAATTTTCCATTCAGTATGATATTCATTGAACTTTTGTCACATGTAGACTTTATTATGTTGAGGTACTTTTTTTCCTGTACATTTTTTTATTAAGTGTTATGACCATAAATGGATATTGTATATTGTCCAACACATTTTCTGCATCACAGAATATGTTTTTTTTACTTTTATTTTGTGTATGTCATGTATCACATTGCTAAATTTGCATAAATTGAACTATCGTTGTGCTCCCAAGATGAATCCCATTTCATTGTGATATATAATCCCTTTAATGCATTGATTTTATTTGATTTGATAAGTTTGCTTAGGATCATTGCACCTGTTTTCATCAGATATATTTCTATAGTCTTCTTTTTGTGTGTAGCCTTTACCAGGCTTTGGTATTAGGGTAATAATTATTAGCCTCATGGAATGAGTTGGGTAGTATTGCCTCTTCAATTTTTTGGAAGAGTTTGAAGAGGATAAGTGCTGGTTTCCCTTTGAATGCCTGGTGAAACTCGTTAGTGAGACCATCTGGCAGTGCATTCTTGCTTTTAATGAGGTTTCGGGTGATTATTTCAACTTTCTTAATGCTGACTGGTCTGTTTAGATGATCTAGTTCTTGATTTAGTCTGGGTAGACTATATGTTTCTAAAAACTTGTCCATTTCTTCTAAGTTACAAAATTTGGTGGCATATATTCCTTCATAGTATTCTTGTATGATCCTTCATGTTTTTGAGGTACCATTTGCAATTTCCCATCTTTCATTTCTGAATTTGGTTATTTGTATGTTTCCTTTTTTTTCCTTGAGTGAGCCTAGCCAGGGATTTGTCAGTTTTATTAATTTTTTTTGAAGAACCAGCCCTTTGTTGCATTAATTTTTTTCTATTGTTTTTCTGTTCTCTATTTAATTTAGTTCTCTTACTTTTCCTATTTCCTTCCTTCTGATGACTTTTGTCTTTCTTTTTGTTGTGGTGGTGGTGTTCTTGTTGTTCGTTTTCTAGTTCTTAATAATTAAATTTGGTTGTTTACTTTTGATTTTTTTTTTGTTTGTTTCTTAAGATAGGTATATAAATTTCTCTCTTATTACTCCTTTTACTAATTTTGTAATGGTATGTTTTCATCGCTATTAGATTTCATGTATTTTTTTATACTTTTTAAAAATAATTGATTAATTAATTAATTAATCAATTATTTTTGACAGAGAGAGAGATTCAGAGACAGAGACAGAGAGAGAACCAAACTGGGGGAACTCCCAGTTCAGCACATGGTTCCGCACGGGCCGGGATCGGGATTCGATCCCCGGCCCCCTGCGCTGCAAAGTGAGCGCTTAACCCACTGAGCCACACTGGCTTCCCCAGATTTCATGTATTTTAAATGGCTTTTTTATTTCTCCAGTTATTTTTTTAAAGATTTATTTTTTTGTTTGAGTGGAGAGAGAAAGACAGAGAGACAAAGAGAGAAGTTGAGGTGGGCCAGAGCCATCTCCATATTTGCAGATCGTTAGTAGTGACATGGTCTCATTCCATACAGGTGCTACATGGGGCATGAACTGAACTGGGGGTGTCTTGCATGGGAGTTGAAAGTGGTCACTATCATTTCAGAGGTTACCAGTTGTGCACTACAGTGCAGCATATGGGTTTGCATGGCTGGGGCTAGGATTTGATCCGTGAGCTTGGTGTTTATAAGGCAATCACTCAACCTGTTGAGCTATCTTGGGATTCTCCAGTCATATATATATTTTTAAATAACATGTTGTTTAATCTTCATGTATATGGAAGTTTTCATATTTCATTTTGCAGTTTCTCTCCAAATTCATAGCTTTGTGGTTAGAGAATACACTTGGTATGCTTTCAATTTTCTTAAATTTGCAGAGGCTAGCTTTGTGTCACAGCATATGGTTAATAATATTCCATGTGTGCACTAGAAAAGGCTGTATAGTCATGTGTTATAAGATGAAATGTTTTGTGTTGTAGTTGTTAGTTGGAAACCATGAAGAAATACAGGCGAGGCAGATGAGCAATTTAAACTGAGTAACAGAGGATTCAAGATCACCACAATCAAGAGCCCTCTCTGTCTTGAACTCAGAATTTTTATTTTCTTGTACAAACAATGAGCTATTTTCCCAACGGGAACTGAAAAGCATAACATACAGATTAAAACAAGGGAACAAATGTATTTTCTTTAATTTTTTTAAATATATTTTTATTTATTTATGACAGAGAGAGAGATACAGAGAGATACAGAGACAGAGAGAGAACTGAACGGGGGGATCTCCCAGTTCAGCACATGGTTCCGCACGGGCCGTGGCCGGGATTCGATCCTCGGTCCCCGGCACTACAAAGTGAGCACCCAACCCACTGAGCCATCCCGGCTTCCCCACAAATGTATTTTTAAGACTGAAGCTTGCTGATATTTACTCTTTCATCTTAGCTGTTCCCAGATGTTATTCAAGGTTCCTCTACCAAGAATAATCTCAAGACTCAAGGACATGAACAGGATGGTCTTGGTGGCATGCCTCCAAGGCCACAAATGTTCCTCGCATGCAAGGCTTAATTTGTTCCATTCTTGTCCCTATATGCCCTGGAATGCTCTTGGTTTACATAACTCCATCCTCTACAGTTCTGTAAGTGTCAATTTTGTCCAGTCACTGTAATATTTCATTTAGTCTTGATATTTCCTTATTTATTTTTTGTTTGTATTATCTGTTCATGCCTGTCAAGGGAGTATTTAATTCTCTTACTATAGTAATGTTTTTGTAAGTTTCTCCTTTTAGATCTTTAGTAATTTCTTTGTAAATTTTGGTGCTTCCACGCTGAGGGCACATATATTAAAAAATGTCATGTCTTCTTGTTGTGTTGTTCCCTTTCTCATTATCAAATATTTATCCTTGTCCCTTTTTATCTTTTTAATGCTAAAGTCTGTTTAACCAGATATTAGTATGGCGACACCTGCCCTTCTCTGGATGCCATTTAAAAAAAAATTTTAGTATTATTTTCATTCTTTCTCTTTGAGTCTGTATTATTACTTGTGCCTCAAATGTGTCTTTTGGAAGCAGCATAAAGTTGGATTTGGTTTTTGTAATTCAGTATGCTACTCTGTGTCTACTTATTGGTGAGTTTAGTTCACTTATATTTAGTGTGATATTTGATATATAGGGTTTCCTATATTGTTTTATCTTTTATTTTCTAGTAGTTCATCTTTCAATGACCTCTTTGCTTTTTTATTTCAGTCAGTTATTTTAGTTTGATCATGTTTTATAATTTTTCCTCTGATTCATATTCTTTTTCTTCTTTTTTTTTGGTTATATGTCTCAGTTCTAATTTTTTTTTTATTGTTAAATATATTGGGGTCATACTGGTTAGTAAAAATTACATAAGTTCCAGGTGTAAAATTCTATAGTACTTTATATATGTGTTAACAATATGTGTTCACCACTCAGATTCAGCTTCCTTTCCATCACCGTATATTTAGGTCCCACTTGTTCCTCTACTACTCACTTTTCTCCTTACCTTCATGCAACCACTAAACTATTGACTATATTCATGAGGTTTCTGTTTCTTTGTTGATTTCAGTTTTATATTCCATATATGTGTGAAGTCATATGGTTTTTAGCTTTCTCTGTCTGGCTTATTTTGCTTAGCATTATGATCTCTAGTTTTATTCATGTTGTTGCAAATGACAGTAGTTCATCTTTTCTTGTAGATGTTATATATACATATAACTTAATTTTATGCATATATGTGTATATATGTGTGTGTGTGTGTATGTATGTACACACACACACACACATACACATATATATGTATATATAGTAATCACAGGTCTTTTATCCAGTCACCTATCAAAGGAGACTTTGGTTGTTTTCATGACTTGGCGACTGTGACTAGTGCTGCCGCAAACCTTGGAATACATACATCTTTACAGACTAAGGTTTTCAAGATTTTTGAGTGAATACCCAGAAAGAAAATTTCCTGGTCATATGATAGTTCCATTCCCAATTTTCTGAGGAATCTCCATACTGTCCTCCACAGTGGTTGTAGCAATTTTTTTTTAGATTTATTTTTTTCTATTTTTTTATTGTTTTTGACAGAGAGAGAGACAGAGAGAGAGAGAGAGAGAGAACTGAACTGGGGGAACTCCCCAGTTCAGCATATGGGCCCACACGGGCTGGGGCCGGGATTCGATTCTTGGTCCCTGGCGCTGCAAAGCGAGCGCGTAACCCACTGAGCCATCCTGGCTTCCCCGGTTGTAGCAATTTGCATCCCCACTAGCAGTGTATAAGTATTCCTTTTTTTCCATGCCCTCTCAAGCACCTGTTCTTTACCTTTTTGATAATAGCCATTCTAGCAGTGTGAAGTGTTAGTATGTCATTGTGGTTTTAATTTTCATTTCCCTAATAGCTAATGAAGTTGAGCATTTTTTCATATGTCTAATGGCTATTTGTATGTCTTTGTGGGTATAGTGTCTGTTGAGGTCTCCTGCCCATTTTACATTTGAATTTTTTTTATTGTTGCTGTTAAGTTACATGAGTTTTTATATATTTTAGATATTAGCCTCTTAAAAGAAACGTTGTTTGAAAATATTTTCTCCCATTTGGTTGGTAGCCTCTTTGTTTTGTTGAGACTTTCTTTTCCTGTCCAGAAACTTTTTAACTTCACATAGTCCTATTCATTTAATTGTGCTTTTACTTCCCTTGCTTTTGAGGATGGGTTCATAAAGTCCTCCCTGAATCCAATGTCTGTAGGTTTAGTACTGAAGTTTTTTTCTATACAGCTTATTGTCTTACATAGAGGTTTTTAATCCATTTTGAGGTAATTTTGATATGCGGTGAAAAATCACAGTTCAAATTCATTCTTTTGCATGTGATTTCCCAATTTTCCTAACACCATGTACTGAAGAGGCTTTCTTGTTTCCACTGAATTTTTTTGTTCCTTTGTCAAAAATTATCTATCCAAATATATGTATGGGTTTATTTCTGGGTTTTGAATTCTATTTCAAAGGTTAGTGTATCTGTTTTTACCACCAATTCCAAGCTGTTTTGATTATTGAGGCTTTGTATTATAGATTGAAATTGGGGAGTGTGATGCTTCCAGCTTTGTCTTTTTTGTTGTTGTTGTTTGTTTGTTTGTTTTCTGGGTTTTTTTTAGGATTGCTTTTCAATTTGGGATGTTTTATGGTTCCATATGAATTTGATTTTTTTCTCTGTATCTTAAAAATATGTCCTGGTATTTTGATGAAAATTGCATTAAATCTGTATATTGTTTTGGGTAATATGGCCATTTTAACTATGTTGACTTTTCCAATCTATGAACACAGAATATATTTATACTTCTTTGTGTCACCTCCCATTTCTTTTAATACTGTTTTATTTTATTTATTTATTTATTCATTTATTTTTTGTATAAGTCCTTCACATTCTTTGTTAGATTTATTCATAGGTATTTTATTCTTTTTGTTGCAATTTAAAAGGGGATTGATTTACTCATCTCCTCTTCTGAAGTTTTGTTGTTGGCATATAAAATGCAACTGATTTTTGTATGTTGATTTTGTATTCTGTAATTTTACTGTATCTGCATATTGCCTTTAATAGTTTCCTGATAGAGTCTTTAGAATTTTCTATGTAAAGAATCATGTCACCTGCAATGAGTGATAGTTTGATTTCTTCTCTCTCAATTTAAATAACTTCTAACTCTTTCTCTTGCCTGATTGCTAGTCTAGAGCTTCCAGTATTATACTGGATAGCAGTGTTGAAAGGGGCATCTCTGTCTCTTTCATCAATTTAGGAGAATAAAGTTTAGCTTTTCCCCATTCAGTGTAATATTAGCTAAGCCTTTTTAATATATGGCCTTTAATATGTTAAGGTACTTTTCTTCAATTCCCATTTTATTCAGTGTTTTGATCATAAACGGGTGGTATATCTTGTCAAATGCTTTTTCTGCATCAATTGATATAATGACAAAGTTTTTATCTTTTATTTTGCTTATGTTCTGTATTACCTTGATTAATTTGCATATGTTGAGCCGTCTTTGTGCTCCTGGGATAAATCCCACTTGATCATGGTATATAATTATATAAATGTATTGTTGAATTGTCTATAGTTTCCTTTTGTTTGTTTGTTTGTAGTTATTTATTTATTTATTTAGTTAGTTAGTTAGTTAGTTAATTATTTTGTTGGTTATCTTTACTAGGTTTTGGTATTAGGGAAATGTTGGCCTCACAAAATGAATTAAGGAGTATTGCCTCATCCTCAGTTTTTTGGAATAGTCTGAAGAGGATAGGTGTTAGTTCTTTGAATGCCTGATAAAACTTGTTGGTAAGATTGTTTGGTCCAGGATTTTTGCTATTGGGAGGTTTCGATTAATTGTTCTGAGTTCTTTACTTTTGATTGTTCTATTTTGTTTATCTATTTCTTCTTGGCTCAGCAGACATTGACTATATGTTTGTAGAATATTATCAATTTCTTGTACATTTTAAAATTTGATGGCATAAACCCTTTCACAATATTTTCTTATGATCATTTTTATTTCTATAGTATCAATCATCATTTATTTTTTCTGTTCTTTCTAATTATAGTTATTTGTGTCTTTTCTCTTTGTCCTTTGTTGAGCCCAGCCAGTGATTTGCTACTTTCCCTCTTTTTCCACTTGTCCCCTTTAACTCTTACCTTCAGGTGCTGTCTTTCATTGTATGGAACTCTCAATTGAAGCTGTGTTTCTCAGGGTTTTTCTCATGGAGTCCGCTTTGTTCCAGTATCCCTTCACAGAGAGTTTTCAGGCTTCTTCTCTCATGCTGCCATCTTAGGACCGTTTTTTCACCATGTTTTTGTGGCTCATTTATTTTTAGATGATTAATAATTTCTGTTACTACACATCCTCACTATTTAGTCTCTTATAAAATTGAGGTCCATTAGGTTTATAAAAAATAATAATTTCTGTAATGTAAGATATTTGTGGAGAACAGAATGCTTTGAGCGTATTTCACAAAGGCTTTCTTTCCTGCCCCCACCTTCTTGTTGGAAGAACAAGGAAATTTTAAAAAATCTCTTTGACAACCTGATAATGATTCTGAAAATAAAATCTACAAATGTGTAACCCACCCCAAGAAAGCTAAGCCCCAGGAGTTTTTGTCCTTCAAGCAAGTTCACACTCAATCTTGACAATTAGTAAGATTCTGTTTAAGTTTTAAAGTTTTTATGTGATTTTTTTTTCTCTTTTCTTTTTTTTTTTCTTTTAACTGAACTGGGGGCCTCACCATGTTCGGGAAGCACGCCCCAGTTCAGCATGTGGGTCCGCCTAGGCCAGAGCCGGGATTCCAACCTCGGTCCTTGGGGCTTCAAAGTGAGCTCATAACCCGCTGAGCCATCCCAGCTTTCTCAAAGTGTTAAATTATGTATTTCAGTTTTAAGGGTTTAAAGTGCTTAAGTGTTTAAATTTTAACTGTTTAAGTTATAGAATGTTTATGGAAGGCGGGATGGCTCAGTGGGTTAAGTGCTCACTTTGCAGCCCCAGAGGATCAATTTCTGGCCCCAGCCTGTGCAGGCCCATATGCTGAACTGGGGAGTGTCCCCAGTTTAGTTCTTACTGGGATGAGACCCCAGCCCAGTTTCTGCCCTGTGCAGCCCTACGCCCACCTGTGGAATGAAACTATGTGGAAAAACTGATTATGTGCAACTATGGAGGCTGTTTGGGGCCCTCCCCCTTCTCTCTGTTTCTGTCTCTGTATCTCTCTCTTTCTCTCTCTCTCTGTCAAAAACAATAAAAATAAATCTTTAAAAAAAGTTATGGAGTATTCAGTTCTTAAAGTTGCCTTTAATACTAAAAAAGGCAGCAATGGAAGAATTAGAAAAGATCAATAAGAACAAAGATATGTCATTAAAGACCCAAGCTAAAACCATCCACATACTTGTACTTCCAATTGCTATGAAGGTTAGTCAAGAAATTTATAAAATAAATGGGTAGAAGAATAAAACCAAAATATTTATTAATTTTTCTTTTCAATATATGCCCCCTTATCCCCAATACACTTTTCAGATCTTTCAATAGTTTATTTATACCCTGGAAAAAACTGTTTTGTGTTTGTTCTTAAATTGCAGATTTAACCTCTTTGTTTCTGTAAATTTCTTCCCTCAAAACCATTTTTTTGTTTTTTATTTGTTTGTTTGTTTGTGTTTCTTTGTTTTTTGTTTCTGTTTTACATTTGGGAACAAATAATAAGAATAAGTCAAGTCTAAACTGTAGATAGGGTGGTTTAATGTTTGTTACTGAGGTATTATTTTAATATTACTACCCTAAATTTAATCTTAGAATTCTTAGGCTTTCCATGATTTCTTCTTTTGGTGAGTTAGAACATTTAACAAATACAGAAAAAATGAATATTTATAAACTATAACAAATATACAATCAAAATGCTTTTAGAAGTGTTACACTAAAAATGTAAGTGTATGAAAATATAAATATAGTAAAACCTGCAAATATATTCTAAGAACAAATTGACATAGATGAATCAGAAGTAACTTTTTAGGATAAATCATAGTAAAGTTACACTATATGATTTAAGAGGTAAACTCACATTTATAACAATTAAATCATCATATAGCAAATATTAGTACCAGATTTTTGTTCAAGTAATCATTGATTACTGAAATGTTTTTTTATCATTAAAAAATAATATATATAGAGAGAGATCCAAGATGGCGGCATGAGAGGAAAACGCCGATAACTGCCTGGGAAGGGCCTTGTGAACAGAGGGGAATCCACAGGGGAAACCCTGAGAAGAAACCTCAACTAAAAGAACCACACAACACAGAACAACACAAAAAGGTTAGAGAAAAAAGGGGAGAGCGGGAGAGGAAAAGAGAAGCAGCGGTTCGGGGACAGAGACTCGGAGCGTGGCCCGGGGCTGGCAAAAACAAAGGGGGATTGGGGGACTATGGTAAAAGTGGAACTGGATCGAGGGCAGGCTGGAAGCCGAGACCTAGGGAGTGTGGAATCCCCACAAGACTGTGGACAATTTAACATCCGAACTCAAGGGACAGCACACAGTGCCCTAATCAGATCACATAGCCTAAAGTGGAACAGGCACTGTGGAGCAGGACAGCTGCATTTCTTAGCGGGTGGGGTGAGAGCAGGGCACCAGCCCACAACAGCTCAGCACCCCTGATTTACGGAGGAGATTGACTGTGAGGGAGCGCCTTCTGAGGACAGGGCTCTTGGAGTGAGGGCTGGGGCTTGAGTGGGCATAGCTGCATTGGACATGCTTGAAGTGAATCTGGCGGTCTCAACAGACCCGGGAGCATAGAGCGGCTGCCGCCCAAGCTACGGCCTGTGCGCACAGGGCTTTCGGCGCCCCACCCACCGGGCCTCCATGGCGCCGCTGCCAGGGTGCAACTGGGCTTTAGGCGCCCCACCCACTGGGCCACCGCGACACCGCTGCTTGCTTGCCAGCACGCAGTTGGGCTTTTGGTGCCCTGCACACCAGGCCGCCGCTGCGCCGCTGCCTGCCTGCCAGCGCGCAATTGGGCTTTTGGTGCCCTGCTCACCAGGCCGCTGCAGCGCCGCTACCTGTGCAAAAGTGCGCGGCTGGACTTTCGGCGCCATGCCCACTGGGCTGCTGTGCATTGCTGCGTGCCTACACCCAGGCTTTCGGTGCCCCGCCCACCGGGCCGCCGTGATGCTGCTGCCTGCTTACCAGAGCGCAATTGGGCTTTTGGCGCCCTGCTCGCCAGGCCGCTGCAGCGCTGCTCCCTGCTCTCGAGTGTGCAGCTGGGCTTTTGGCATCCCGCCCACAGGTCCTCTGGGGAGTTGAGGACCAGGCGCACAACTGGGCTGCCAGCCGGGTCTCCACGGTGTCATTGCCCATGCGCAGGACTGCGTGGCTGACAGGGGCCTCGGCCAAGCCCCAGCCCATCCAAGTTCTGCTCTGCGGGCATGGCTTACAGATACGATTGAAGGTGGGGCAGCCAGGAGGAGGAAAGACCAGAGCTCCTGTGCCCTGCCCGCATTGAACCACCAGCCGCCCTGCTGAAAGAGGAATCTGCTATCGAGTCTCAGGCCCACCCTAGCTCCTACTCACATGCCCCCACCCCTGGCCACAACTTTACTACCCTGCTATCTAACAGCTAAGATAGCAACCTGAAGTGCCCCAGGACACAGAAGCTGTCTGCTTCCCCCAAACCTCTCCCAAAATCTCCTTCTCCCACAACTGAGCCCCAAAATAAAGAGAAGCCCGTCTGATAGACAAACCCTCAGAGAGAAAACACACTCATGCGTAAAGCAAAAAGAACCACATCAAACACAATGCACACCTCAGAATCCAAAGCCCCTCCAGAAGATCAGGGGCAGTCTTTAGTAAAGGATCTTGCACACTTGGAATCAATCTAAGTGAAACAGAATTCAGGGCTGCATTAATCAAGACACTCAGAGAGCTCACTCAATGCTGGCAAAGTACTCAGACACGGTTAAATGACCTCAACAAGAAATTTTCTGAGCAAAACGAGTACTTTACCAACAAAATTGAGAAGCTAGAATAGAACCAAAAGGAATTCCTTGAAATGAAGGGAATCATGGGAGAGCTGAAAAAAGAACTAACCAGCATAGGAAACAGGGCTGACCAGCTAGAGGAAAGAATGAGTGAAATTGAAGATACAAACATGGAAATGTCACACAGGGAAGAAGAAAGGGAAAGGAAAATCAAGAGAAATGAAAGAGCCCTACAAGAACTTTGTGACTCCATCAGAAAGAACAATATTAGAATAATAGGGGTACCAGAAGGAAGCGAGATTAAATCTTCTCAGAGTCTACTAAAACAAATAGTGGATGAAAATTTCCCTAACCTGTGGAAGGAATTACAGCCCCGAATCCAAGAGGAAATCAGAAGCCCTAAATTCCTAGACCCTAGCAGATCTTCTCCAAGGCACATTGTTCTGAAGATGACAAAAATCAATGACAAAGAAAAAATCCTCAAGGCTGCCAGGGAAAAACAAAACATAACTTTCAAAGGAAAACCTATCAGGCTGTCACCAGACTTCTCAGCAGAAACTCTGCAAGCCAAGAGGGAGTGGAGCCCAATCTTCAAAATATTAA
>PVKE010037366.1:0-15946 GCA_004027555.1 Craseonycteris thonglongyai | reverse complement strand
TACAGTGTTCCCTCGCCACTTCGCACTTCATGTTTTGCGGCTTCAGTGCTTTGCGGGTTTTTCCAAAATAGTCATCAAAAAATAAAAATGAAAAAACACCACCATGTCGGCAGCCACATGGCGGAAAGGAGCGTTGTTTCATGTGGATGCGCGAGAGAGAAGGATCCCTGCCTGTCAAACAGAGAGATGAGCTGACTCAGAGTCCATCCCACGGGCTCTCATAAAGGCGCAGGATTGGTTTCCGGGGCGACATCGACCCATGAGAAAATTCCTAGGGGCAAATCCTACTTCGCAAATTGAAGGTTCTGGACCCCATTAACCGCGAAAAACGAGGGATCACTGTAGTCTTGGATCTACATACAATGAATAGCAAGATCAGTGTGATCAACAGCTCTAAAATGCCCTGCAGTGATTTCTGCCTATTGTTACTCAGGGCCTTGGGTAAGGACTTCCTTGAGTAACTTGCTTTTAACCAACAGAGTACAGCAACACTGAGAGGACATTACTTTTGTAACTTATGCTACAAAAGACTGTGACTTTTATCTTGCTAGCAGATACTCTCTCCATCTCTTACTAGCCTTGATGAAATAAGAGGCATGTCGGAAAGGCCTGTATGGCAAGGAGCAGAGGGTAGCTTCTTGCCAAGAACCAGCAAGAAATGGAGACTTTCAGTCTAACAACCTTTATAGAACTAAATCCTTCCAACTGCCATGTAAGTGATCTTGGAAGCAGATTTTACCCCCAGTTAAGTCTTTAAATGACATCTCAGCACTGGTTAACACCTAGAATGAAGCTTTGTGAAAGGCTTTGAGGCAGAGGACATAGCTAAGCTATGCAAAGATCCCTACCTCCCAGTAATTGCAAAGAATAAATGTGTGTTATTCTAAACTGTTAAATTTTGAGGTAGCTTCTTGCACAGCAATAGATCACTAATCCAAGGAGTGAAAGAAGTTAAGATAAGATCAGGGAGTATGTAGAAGCCACATCTTGTAGGGTCTGATAATAGGCTGACCAGACATCACATTTTAAATGGGACAGAAAACAGTACCGTCCTGTTTCGAATGGTACATGTGGTCAGCCTAGTCTCGATGGGCTGAATTCAAGGTGTCAGGAGGCTGACCAGATGCACTGTTTGGAAAGGACAGCACTGTTGTTTTCTGTCCCATTTAAAACAGCATGTCTGGTCAGCCTACTGGTAGACCATAGAAAATAAATTGATTTTTATTCTAAATGCAATGGAAAACCATGAGGGATTTTTCAAAACAGAAAATGCATGATCTGATGTACAGTTTAGAAAGATTACATTGTCTGTTATGAGGTGATTGGATTTTACGGAATTGAGTTAGTGATATTTTACATGTCTTCCTACCAAAATTAAAATTGTTTACTCTTTCTTCAGAGAAAACGAAAGTACTCTTTCTCTATCATCTCTTCAATCACGCTCATGAATAGGACAACTTTTGTTCCCCTGGGATTTCAGCATCAGAAATTCCAGTTTTGGGATTTTTTTAAATAAAAATTTTAAAGGTCAATTTAGACTCACATGCAGTTCGTTGTAAGAGATAATACAGAGAAATCCCATCTCCCCTTCACCCAGTTTCCTCTCCCATGGTAACATCTTGAATAACTAAGATAAATTAACAAAACCAGGAAATTGGTATTGATACAACCCACTGACTTTATTCAGATTTTACTAGATTTGCATGCATTCATTTGAGTGTGTATTTGTGTGTGGGGGTGTGTTTAGTTCTATACAGTTTTATCATGTGTGAATTTTTATAATAGTTGCCATAGTCAAGATACTGAATAGTTTTTTCCCCGCAAGGACCCATCATGATACCCTTTTATAGCTACACACATAATCGCTGGTAACCTCTATATACTCCTCTATAATTTTGTCATTTCATGAATGTTAAATAGAATCACATGGTATGTAATTATTTGCAAAGAGCTTTTTTTTTGTGGCCACTCAGCATAATTTCCTTGAAATCCATTAAAATTATTGTGGTATCAGAAGTCTATTTCTTTATTGCTGAGTAGAATTCCATGTTTTAGATGTATCACCATTTGTTTAAAACCAGGCCCTCCCCCTTCTCTCTCTGTCTCCCTCTGTCTCTGTTACTCTCTCTCAAAAATCAATAAAATAAATCTTTAAAAATAAATAAATAAATAAATAAAATAAAATCAGGAGTGTCTAATATTTTGGCTTCCCTGGGCCACAGTGGACGAAAAAAAATTGTCTTTGGCCACACATAAAATCACTAACACAGGGAAGCTGGGATGGCTCAGTGGGTTAAGGATTGCTTTGCAGCCCTGGAGCTCGAGGATCGAATCCCAGCCCTGACCCAGGTGAACCCATATGCTGAACTGGAGTGTGTCTCCAGTTCAGTTCTTGCCAGGGCCTACACAGGAGGCTCCCAACCCAGTTCCTGCCCTGTGCAGCCCCGTGCCCCCCTGTGGAGTGAAACTATATGGAAAACTAATGCTGTCAACTATGGAGACTGCTCTGAGCCCTCCCCCTGTCTCTCTCTGTCTCTCTGTCTCTCTGTTAAAAAACAATAAAAATAAATCTTAAAAAAAAAAGATGCTGAAATCATTATAGAAAAAAAAAAAGAAAAAGAAAATACACTAACACTAATGATAGCTGATGACCTAAGGAAAGGAAAATCACACACACACACACACAAAATCTCATGCTTTAAGAAAGTTTAGTAGTTTCTGTTGGGCCACATTCAAATCTGTCTTGGGCCACACGCAGCCTGCAGCCTGTGGGTTGGACAAGCTTACTTTAAACATTCACACGTGGAGGACATCTGGGTTGTTTTCAGGTGTTGGCAATTATAAATAAAGCTGTTATGAACATTTCTGAATAGGATTGTGTGTGAATGTAAGTCTTCATTTCCCTGGAGTAAATGCCCTAATGCAATCGCTGAGCCATATGGTAGATGCATGTTTAATTTTGTAAGAAATCACCAAACAACTTTCCAGACTGCCCAATGTATGACCCCATTTTTCTGTATTCTTATTAGCATTTGTGTCATCATTTTTTTATTTTTGCTATTTTTATAGATTTCTAGTGATATCTCATTGTAATTTTAATTTATAGATTTCTAGTAACTAATGATGTTGAACATCTTTTCATGTGTTCATTTGCCATCTGTATATTTTTTCCAGTAAGATGTTTGTCATGTATTTTACCCATTACCTAATGGATTGTTTTATTTTTTTGTTTGTTGTTTTTATTTGTTTGTTTTTACTGTTGAGTCTTGAGAGTTCTTTATATTTTTATAGACATACTACTTTCAGATATGTGGTTTGCAAATATTCAAACCAGTTTGTAGCTTTCATTCTCTTAAGAGGTTCTTTCATAGAACAATTATTTTTAATTTTGATAAGTTCTAGTTAATCAATTTTTCCTTTTATTAATTATATTTTTCTAGAAGTCTAAGAACTTTTCCTCACTAAGTTAAAAATATTTTCTCCTATTGTTTTCTATAAGCTTTAAATTTTTCTGTAAGTGCATTTTTTACATTTTGGATTATAGTCAATGATCCGTTGTGAGTTAATTTTTATATAAGGTGTAAGGCTTAGGGTGTTGTTCATTTTTTGACTATTTAGCAATAGCATCAAGTGTTAAAAAAAATTTATCCTTCCTCAATTGAATTACTTTAGCACTTTTGTAAAAAATCAATTGGTAGATATTAACATGTAAAATTATAAAATGAGAGAAAGACTCCTACCTTACACCATATGCAAAAATTAATTCAAGATGGATCATAAGCCCAAATATAAAAGTTGAAATGCAAAACTCTTAGATGAGAACATAAGAGTAAATCCTGGGGAAGCAGAGATTGCTCAGTGGGTTAAGCACTCGCTTTGCAGCCCTGGGGACCGAGGATCGAATCCCAACCCTGGCCTGTGTGGACCCACATGCTGAACTGCAGTGTGCTTCCCATGCATGAGTCCCCCAGTTCAATTCTTGCCCCCGGTTTGGTCCTTGACTCAAGGGGCATGCCTCCCATGTTGGTGGCCCCAGCCCAGTTCCTGCCTTGTGTGGCCCCAGCCCACCTATGTGGAACAAAAACCATGTTGAAACCCAGTAAAGTTCAACTATGGAGACTGCTCTGGGCCCTCCCCCTTCTCTCTGTCTATCTCTGTCTCTCTCTGTCTCTGTCAAAAATAAAATAAATCTTTTTTAAAAAAGAGTAAATCCTTGTGATTATTAGGTACGACACCAAAAGCACAAACAACATAAAAATAAACAAATGGCATCATCAACATTAAAATCTGCACTTTATAGGACATCAAGAAGTAAACAGACAATCCACTAAATAGAATATATTTGAAAATCACATATCTGATAAACTAAAAGGATTTATATCTAGAATATATGAAAAACACTAACTACTCAAAAGATACATAATCCAGTTTAAAAATGGGCAAATTTTTTTAAAAGATTTTATTTCAAAAAAATATACACAAATGGCAAATGAGAACAGATTCAAAAAATTGTTCAAATTCATGAGTCTTTAGAAAATGCTAATCAAAACTACAATTAGATATTATTTCACATATACTAAAATGGCTAAAATGAAAAAGAGAGATAAGTGCGGATAAGAATGTGGAGAAACTAGAACCTTCCATCATTATTGGTAAGGTTTGTGAAATGGTGCAGCCAATTTCAGTTCCTCAAAATACTAAATGTACAGTTACCACATGACCTAGAAATTCCATCCAAAAGAAATTAACATATGTTTCTATAAAATCGTGTTCACAAATATTCAGAACAGCAGTATTCATAACAAACAAAACAAACAACAAAAACAAACAATGACGATGGACCATGGAAGCCAGAATACAGCAAAGTGGTATCAACTCTAATGATGAAAAGATAAAGAAAATATGTGTATTTTTTGGTGGTAAAATAAAATGAATTTCCGGTACATGCCACAGATTGGATAAACCTTGAAGATGCCATGCTAAGTGAAAGAAACCAATCACAAAATATACCACATTATTGATTGATTTCATTTATATTAAATATCTGGAATGGTAAATCTATAAAGATGAAAGTAGACTAGGGTTTTCAGGGACTGAGGAGGTGGGGAAACCAGGAGTAACTGCCATGGATATGGAATTTCTTTTGGGAGTGGTGAAATGTTTATTTTAACATAGTGGTGATTGTTATGTAACTATGTGAATGTTCTAAAAAACATTTATTTTAAATGGGTAAGTTTTATAGTATACAAATTATATCTCAATAAAGCTATTATTAAAAAAAAGTAACAAAACAATTAGTTAGGCATATTTGCAAGGATCTGTTTCTGGCTTTGTTATTCTGTTTCATTGATTTGTGTGTCTATTCTTCTGCCAGTACCATTCTGTCTTGACTACTATAGCTATAACCTAGAATGATTCCTCCCACTTTATTCTTTATTCTTCTAATTCAAAATTGTTTTAGCTATTCTAGGTCCTGTGGCTTTCCATATAAATTTTAAAACAATTTTGTCTATATCCACAAAAATCCTTTCTGTGATTTTGAGAGAAATTATATTAAACCTATAAATTTATAGATGGCTATTTTATGCTATATTTTTAAAATGCATTTGGCCCTGAGCTTCCTTTGTGCTAAATAACTAATATACAAAACATACTTTAGAAAATCCTCATTTTACTAAATTTGACAATGATAGACCCTAATTATAAATAACATTTAATGATATCTGGCAGCTATATTTAACTTCTGAGGACTGCTACAACTCCAAATTTTGTTACAGGTAACAGGTGAGATGACTTATTTAAAATTATTATTTTGGGCTATGTGTACATTTTATTTCTTAAATGTATTTGACCCTTTAAGAAATGTATCATTCCATAATTTTGTGAGCAGACAAGGTTAGGAAGAGGGGCTAGATGCCATTGTCTGCTAGATAGGGGACTGCGTAGAAATTATGATTTATCTGTAAGAAGATAAGCATTCCTTAGCTTGATCAGTAGAGAAATATGATTTCAACAAAGCTTCTCTCTAACTTTAATAACTAATGAACATCAACTGAGATCAATGAGAAAAGCAAGCGGAGGAATAACCCCAAATTTGCTGTGCTAGGCATCAAGAGATCACTATTGATGAGTGAGACGCCTGTTACTAACCACCTCTGTGAAATTAGGTCAGCTTCTAAATTTCCAGGAGCCACAGCTTCCTCCTGTATATGATGGAACACTCTGTATTTAGGAGTCACTATCAGCATAATTTAAGAATTAGGGGAAAGCTGGGATGGCTCAGTGGGTTAAGCGCTCGCTTTGAAGCCCCGAGGACCGAGGATCGAATCCCGGCCCCGGCCCGTGCGGACCCACATGCTGAACTGGTGTGTGCCCCCAGTTCAGTTCTTGCTGGGGCCCATGTTGGAGGCCCCTGGCCCAGTTCCTGCCCTGCACAGCCCTGTGCCCGCCTGTGGAGTGAAACTATATGGAAAACTAATGTCAACTATGGAGACTGCTCTGGGCCCTCCCCCTTCTCTGTCTCTCTCTGTCTCTGTTTCTCTCTGTCAAAAATCAATAAAATAAATCTAAAAAAAAAAAAAGAATTAGAAAGATTTAGAACTCAATCCTGATTCTGTTACTTCCTCACTCCATGACCCTGGACAAGGTGCATGATCTTCTTAAGCTAGTATCCTCATATGGGCATTAAATAAGAAAATGCATACCGGTATATAGTACTTAGCATACTCAGAACCTGGTAGCTATTATCATTGGGAAATGGAATTCATTAGTGATCAAAGGCACATGCTTTGGAATCAGATTGCCTTGGTTTTAATACCATATCCATAATTTATTAGCCACCAAACTTTTGACAAATAACTTAAACACTCTGAACCTCATTTCTTTAATCTGTAAAATTGAGATGGTAACGTTTCTACTTCTGAAAGCTGTTGTGAAGATTAAGCTAATGCATACAGGTATGGGTTTAGTTTGGGACCACCCACTTATTAAGCACTGAAGAAATGTCAGAGATAATTATTATTTAAAATATTCAAGTAAAACTAGACAGCTTCTATAGACTGGTAAGATTAAATCTACAGTCTAGTTATAGGGTGGTCACATCTTAGCTGTATAACTTAATATGTTCTGGCCAGTTCAACTAAGAGACATAGAAAGAAAGATATGCACAAGTTAAGAGTTAACTATTTTCAACAGCCTACTTTGTGCAAGATGCAGCATCAGCCACTACAAGGACTATTTTAGATAAGCACTTTTTAGTATTAGAATTGGAATGGTCACCCACGTTACCCTTTGACTTTACTCTTTCTGCTAAACTGCATTTCCCATAATTTATATTGCAGTTTTCCAATGTTCCATACTCAGGTTTTTCTATACTGATTAGAAAGTCTAGGTTGAGATGGTACTCCCCAACTTCACCATAGAGTCTTTGCACTTTTGCTGTGAGTCTTATGGTTAGTTCCAGCAATGTTCACGATGACAACACTACAATTGCTACTTAGATTCCCCAAGGCACGACACAATGTCCTTTACAGAAAATGGGATTTTTCTCCTAAAGTAAAAGAATCCTTCTACTTCATGACATTGAGTTATTTATCTTAATATAAACTTGGAATTAAAGTTCTATTATGATGCACTGCATATCTTTTCTCCCAACTGGCCAATTACTATTATTTTAATTGTAATTTTAAGTATCAATCCCTGTTAGAAAAGTAGAAACATACCGGTATCCTCAAATATACTTCTTTTGTTGTACTCTGTATCTAGAGTTGCCAGATAAAATACAGAATAAGGATGTACAGTAAATTTTGAATTTCCAATAAGCAGTTTTTTAAGTATAAGATGTTATACATTGCAAAGAACAGATGTACACTAAAATTTTTATTTAAAATTAAAATTTAACAGTGTCCCATAATTTTATCTACTAGGTCTGGCAAATGTAGGACTTAGCAAATTGTTTAATATCTTTTTTTCTACCATCTTCAAGTTTTAAAAAGGTAGAGAGTATATCTGTCTTATGCATTATATTTTTTCCTAGCATCCATTATAGAATCTGACATATTATAGACATTTAATGTGTGCATATGGATTAAAATGAAATATAGTCATCTTCTGCATAACAATATTTTGGTCAATGATGGGCTGCATATATGACAATAGTTCCATAAAATTATAATGGATGGTGTTGAAAATTCCTATTGCTCCGTGGTGTCATAGCTGTCATATATCATAACACAATGCATTCCTCACATGTTTGTGGTGATGCTGTTATAACCAAACCTAGTGCACTGCCAGCCATATAAAAGTAGAGCACATGTGATTTTGTACAGTGCCCAATACTTGATAATGATAATAAATGTCTAAGTTATTGGTTTATACATTTACTATAATATACATCTTATTGTTGTTTTAGAGTGCATTCTTAGGAGAAAAAAAAAGTTTGCTGTAAAATAGCATATGCCAAATTACACAGGCAGCACCCTCATACATCTTGTGTTTACTGGGTCTCTTGATTTGCATCATTTCCTCCTGTGCTTGATTTAATTTTGTGTTTTATAAATTTAATGTAACCTAAGTGTAGTGTTTATAGTCTACAGTGGTGTATCATAATGTCCTGGGTCTTAACGTTCACTCACCACTCATTCACTGACTCACCCAGAGCAACTTCCAATCCTGTAAGCTCCGTTCATGGTAAGTGCCCTATGCAGGTGTACCATTTTTTATCTTTTGCACAGCATTTTTACAGTACTTTTTCTATGTTTACATACACAAATACTTACTATTGTATTATAATTTTCTACAGTCTCCATACAGTAACATGTTGTATTGGTTTGTAGCCTAGGAGCAATAGGCCTAGGTGTGTATTAGGCAGTACCATCTAGATTTGTGTAAATGCGCCTTATGATATTTGCATATTGACAAAACCATCTGATAACACATTTCTCAGAACAAACATCATCATTAAGCAACACATAATCATAGATGAAAGTTTCTTCCTAAATCAAAGATATATGACGACAGTCCAGAAAGTATCTAGCCATGTAATATGAAAAATAGAGGCATTATAGGTGTATTCTTTTCTTGACAGCCCTCATATATGTCATGAAGTTTTCAGAAAAAAGTGTTTCTGTACTCAGACATTTAGACTCACCAAATGGTCATGTAGCTTTAGGGAGAGTCTTAGGAAAAGTGAAGGGTATATAGCTTGCTTATCTAGTAGCCAATCAGATTAGAAAAATATCTCCTCTGGCAATCAGTGGATAACACATGTCAAAGCCACAAAGCCTGTACATTCTAATTAACTTAAGAAAAAACTAATGATCTTAATATTGGACATGCATTTTCATCATCCATTCAGGTATCATGGAGTCATCAGCACTCCTGTTTTTTGTTTGTTTGTTTGTTTTCTTCCTTGTTCAGAAAATTCATGCTGCTTATCTGAAAGAATCCTGGACTATGAGTGGCAGTCTCAATTCATGTGAAACTTTTTAGGGTCATTTTCCAGTATGTATTTTATAGTGTGCTTAATTAAAGTAAGTCTTTGAACACTGTTGTCATTTTCAATTCATAAACAATAATCAAACTGAAAAAGAAAAATGTATAAGTGTATTAGCCTTCTGTTAATTGGGGGTAAAGATAGAACTTGTGTGGATGAGAGGGAGATGGGGCTGGGACTATAGGAGTGCAAAAGTTATGGGTGTGGGTGATAGCAGATTAAACACATTGTATCTGTCTGAGTGAAAGTCCTGAGTCCTAGGCAAAAGGACCTACCAAAGTACCTCAGAAGTGATTTATAAGAATGAGAAACTCACATTTGTGCCCCTTTGGGCAATAATGACAAAGTGTATTGCAAGAGTTAGTAAGCTGTTTTTTTATTGAATGTGAATTAATTCTCTTTACTTCTGAAAAAAATATCCTAATTTTACTTAAGGAAACTGCTCCTCCTCTGTTGCATATTATTTCAGTATAATTGTCATTAGAGGTGTCCTGTTCTCCATGGCCAAAGCATGGGCACCTGAACAAGCTACCTGGAATTTCAGTTGTAATCTGTGTAACACAAAGTCTGAAAAGTAGTATGAATTCACTCATTCCCACTTAATACTCTGAAAAGACTGTAAGTTCTAACTCCCCAGATCCCAGAGATGTCCCAGTTGTGGGCTTTCCACATCCTTCTTATAGCAAGAGTAGTTTTCTGTGCTTGACATTGTGAGTCCTAACTGATACAAAAGTTATTAGTCTAGTGAGAATGAGTGTAGAGTGGACAGACATTATCTCTAGTGCAGCTGAATGGTATTAGCATTGTGCAATATTAGCACAATTAAAATTCCATGGGAGCTTTTAGTCAGAAGTAATACTAGTGCCAGAAAAAAGTCCCAATGGTAGAAGCATTTGGAAAACCACTGTCTCTTACTTTCAAGTTCAAATTCCTAAAAAGAACTTGACTAAGAGAAGAGGAAATATTGTGGACCTCACACAGTAGCTCAGGGGATATTTTACCTGTCCATTGACAGAACTGTCTGGAGATACTTTATATAGAGAAGGAGCTGGATGTTCCAAAATAAAGGTCTAATGGTTATTAAGCTCTAATATCTGAGCTCCAAACCCATATATAGGGTTCTTGGTGAAGCATATTTTAACATGTAGTTCTTTACTAGGTTCTGTCAATTAATGGTGTTAGAGTACTACAAAGTTGAGAGATATGTTCCTTCCTCTTTTGATTCTATTCTTGTCAGCATGTTCCTAGCAGGTGTTCCTTTGTATCAGCAGAGCCTGTTATTCCCACTTTCCATTTTTCCCTCAGATTCCTAGAGCAAGTGCTATAGAGCTCACTCTGAGAAGTAGCCCCTATTGATCAGTGTCTGCTCTTCATCCTGAGTTCCACGTCTACATGGCTCCTCCCCTGGGCTTCTGAGGAGTCAACTCAAATCAGGTCATGCTCAGATGTCTGGGTCCCAGTGCCACAGATTCTCTTCTCTTTACTCCTGAGTATCTGAATCAGACAGCACCCACATTTCTGGGGTCTGTGGCAAGCTCTGCAGAGACTCTTCTGTAACCATCACAGCTCTTAGCAGCATAGTCTCTTCCATTTTTTCTCCACTCCCTATGAATGGTACCTGCCTGTGGTAATTAGTATCCTTTTAATGTTCATTTATTCAGTTCCTTCCATGCTATTTTTGTCACTGAATCTTTACTTAAAGTGCTTAATTTCAAAAAGTGGTATGGAAAGAAAGCTGACTCTGGGCAACACATAACACATAGAAAAAGTACTATAGATTTGTACACCTGGAACCTGCATAATTTTTATTAACCAATGTAACCCTAATAAATGTAACAATAAAAAATAATAATAAAAACAGTGGTTTCAGCAAACAGAACATCTCAGAGGATTCTGAGATTGATTTGATTGTGTTCTTGACCTTAAATACATACTGAGCTTCTTGACAACCAGAACCCAGATACCAGTTGTTCTTGTTTCTATTGTCATGCAACAAATTACTCTATGACTTAACTGTACAAATCAACAACAATATTTTGGTCATGATTTTGTGAGACAGGAATCTGTGAAAGGCTCATCTGGTTGATTCTTGCAGAGTATCTCATGCATCTTTAGTCAGGTGTCCACTGCATCTATAATCATCTGAAAGCCCAACTAGGCTAAGGTACTAGACCAGGGGGTGGCAAATATTTTCTTCAAGGGAAAAAGTAGTAAATATTTTAGGTTTTATGAACCATGTGGTCTTGGCCATTAACTACTCAATTCTGCCATTTCAGTACAAAAGCAGTCACAGCCAATATATAAATGAATTGATCTGCCCTTATTTAGTCCAATACAATAATTTTAAAGATAGGCAAAGGACTGATTTGGCCCATGGGTTGTGGTTTGTTGGTCCTTATCCTAATAAGTCATTCAGATGATTGGTTGTTACTGCTGGCTATGGCCGGGAGGTTAATCTGAAAGTGCTGACAGGAACACCTGCATGTGGATCCTCCATCACAGTAAATTTAAGGTAGTCAGACACAGGGGACCTGGCTTCCCCCATCTCAAGAAAAAAAAAAGTGAATGTTCCTTATTCCATTCAGGCTATGAGAAGCTAAATATACCGTAACTGCTCTCATTCTAACATCAACATCATCATCATCATCATCATCATCATCATCAACTACAATATTAATAGAAGAATAAAATTAAAGAAAGAATAAAATGGAAGAAATATTTTTAAAAAAATAACCAACAGCTTTCAAAAGTTATTATCAGATAAAAAATTACAGACCCAGGAACCTCAGAGAACAGCAAGCAGGATTAAAAAACAACAAAAAAAAGACCCCTAGGCATATTATTTAAATTGAAGAACCAAAGACACAGACAAAATCTTGAAAATAGCCAGAAAAAAAAGGGTGCCTTACTTAAAAAAATAAAAAATAAAAAGAAGTATTAAAGTGAATTTTCCATCAGAAATCATGCAAACAAAAGAGAGTAAAGCAAAATATTTAAATTTTCAATGAAAAAAATAAAATCTAGACTTTCATACCCAGCCAAAGGTACTTCTCAAAAGTATAGGAGAGATAAAGACTTTCTCATAAAAACAAAATCAGTGGGAATTCATTACTAGCAGATGTACTCTTCAAAAAATGGTAAAAAAAAATTCTTTTTGGAAGAGAAAATTAATATAGATGCATAACAGATCTACATAACAAAAAGAAAAGCGTCAAATAAAAATAATATAAAGTAAAATAAAATACTTTTTCTTAATTGATCTAAAAGTGTTTAAAACAATAGTAGTGATGATATATTGGGTAATTATAGCATATGCATAAGTGAAGTTAACAATATCAATATTATACAGGGGGGACTGGAGATACTACAAGTACAACACTATATTTTAAAATACCTGCACTACATGCAAGTATAGCGTAACAATGGTGTTATTGGACGTGAATAGAGGAGGTAAAACTGTATGTTGGAAATTCTAGAATATTGATTAAAAATGTTTTTTTTAAGTATAAGAAATACATGAGGAGAGGAAATAACATGGAGTTATACAAAATGATCATTTATAACTAGAAAAGATAGAAAAGAAGGGAAAAATAAATAAAGACCAAATTGCATAAATATGAAATCCTTACAAACATGGTAGATAGTAATGCAACTATATTAATAATCACTTTAACTGGGAATGGTCTAGATATACCTATCAAAAAGAAGAGATTGCCAGTATCAGTTTAAAAAAAAAAAAGGGCAAAACCGTAACATATGTTGTATATAAAAAACACAGTTTAAACATAAAAAAATCAAACAGGTTAAATATAAAGAGATAGTTAAAGATATACCATGTAAAACACTGATTAAAAATCATAAGAAATCCAGAAGAGCTATGTTAACTCAAACAAAGCATATTTCAGAGCAAGAAAAATTATCAGGTTCAAAAAGAGGAATTACGTTGTGATAAAATAATTTTTTTCTAAGAAGATATAACATTTCTTAACGTATACAAGTTCTGTCTAGAAAGTATCCAGCCACGTAGCTGTTCTTGTTATATTGACAGTGGTTGATTTTTTTCAGGACAGCCCTCATATATCTCTAACAACCAAGTGTCATAAGTTAGCCAAAAACTGATAGAATTGAAAGTAGGAATAGACAAGTCCACTATTACAGTTTGAGTCTTCAGATCTCCTCTTTAAATAAATGATTGCTCAAGCTGGCAGAAAATCAGTAAGAACAAAGTTGACCTGAAAAGTATTATCAATCAACTTGACCTAATTGACATTTATAGAATACTCCTTTCCACAGTAGCAAAATACACATTCTTCTCAAGCTCATACGGAATAGTCACCACATGACTATTAATAGATGTCATTCTAGGCCAAAAAAAATACACTAACAAGTTTAAAATTATAAAATCATGAAAAGTATCTTCTCAGATTATAATATAATTGAGCAGGAAGATAGATAAAAAATATACCCTAATATTTGGAAATTCAGCAACAAATTTCTAAATAACCTTGGAGTCAAAATGGAAGTAATTTTGAAAATATTTAAATTTAATCAAAAATTAAAATGAAACTCATCAAAACCTCTGAGACATTGTGAATGTACTGCATAGAGGGAGCTTTATACCACTAAGTGCATATGTTAGGAAAAAAAAGAAAGATTAAAATTAATAACCTAAGTCTACATTTTAGAACTTGTAAAAGAAGAACAATGTATGCCTAAATCAAGAAGAAAATAGATAATAAAAATTAGAGAATAAATTTAAAAATATTGAGCAGATATTAAAACAAGTTTAAAATAGGAAAAATCAATAAAACCAAAAACAGTTTCTTTGAAAAGGTTGATATAATTGATAATCCTCCAGACCAAGAAAAAAGAAAAAAAGAGGAGACACAAATCACCAATACAAAATAAAAAGGACCTTTATTTTTGGTCGTATGGACATGAAAAGGATAATAAAGAAATACTACAGATAATTCTATGCCCTGAAATTCAGTACCTATATAAAACTGGCCAATTCTTTTAAGGACACAACTTCCAAAACCTATACAAGGAAAAGTGACAATATGAGTAGGCTTATAAATCTCCCTCTAAGCATCTTAAATCTACTAAAGAAATGGAATAAAAATGAGTAAGTCTTCAAAGAAGAAAGCATCAGACCACATTTTTTCTCAGGGAAATTCTAGAAAATATTTATGAAGAAATAATCTCAGTTCTCCATTTTTCTTTTCAGAAAATAGAAGAAAACATTTTTCATGAGGCTAGAATTACCTGATACACAAGTCAGATAAAGATATTTCAAGAAAGGAAAAGTACAGACCAATATCTCTTATGCACATAAATGCAAAATTCTCAACAAAAGATTAGCAAATCAAACCCAGCTACATAGAAAAGTGTCATCACACCATGATCAGGTAGAACTTATTCCAAATACATAAGACTGGGTCTACATTCAAAAATCAACCAATGCAATCCATCATATCAATAGGTTAAAGAAGAGTAATCATACAATTGTATCAACTGATGCTAAAAAGCATTTGACAAAATACAAAACCTTTTCATGATTTAAAAAAAATTGCCAACTAGAAATAAAGGGAAATGTTTTCAATTTAATAAAGGACAACTAGAAAAACTACTTACAACTGACAGGGATTTAAATAGATATTTTAGAGTGCTGAAAATAGTTTATGTTATGCGATGATAAATGCACAGAAATATACACTTGTCAAAACTCGAACTGCTTTACAGCACAAAGATTTAACCATAATGTATGCAAATTTTAAAAAAGCATTTATAAGATTGGGGAATGCTATGGTAGAATGCAAAATGTGACCAAAAACAAAAAAAAAAACACTAACTATACTAAAAATGTATGAAATCACCTTACTGAGAAAGATGGAAGGAAAGGCACTGATCTAAGAAATTTTGGAAATAAGTGGAAATAAAATTAAAAGTAATTGTACAGAAAAATAACATTAGGGATGCCGAGATTGCTCGGTGGTTGAGTGCTTGTCTGGCAATCTCAAAGTCTGGGGTCCAATTCCCCTCCCGGGCCCCTGCTAAATCCCATATGCTGAACTGTGGCACAACTGGTAACCACCAGGATGGCTCAGTGTTGAAGGTTCTCACCTCCCATGTGGGAAGCCCCCTGCCCTCACAGTTCAATCCCTGCCCCTTGCAGCCCCACATCCACCTGTGTGTAATGAAACCATGTCATAACTAATGATATACAACTATGGAGACTTCTCTGGGCCCTCCCCACTTCTCTCTCTTTCTCTCTTACCTTCTCTCAAACAATATACAAATAAATCTTTAAAACAAAAAGAATAACACTTTCGGTGATTAAATATTTTCTTCCCACAGAGGTAGGAATGAACAATTATGAAAGTGTTATAAATGTATAACTGGAATCAAGCAATTATGTATGGCAAAAAGTGGAAGTCAGGTTTCTCACAGTTG
>PVKE010037365.1:0-15947 GCA_004027555.1 Craseonycteris thonglongyai | reverse complement strand
AGAGATACAGAGACAGAGAGAAGGGGGAGGGCCCCAAACAGTCTCCATAGTTGCACATCATCAGTTTTTCCACATAGTTTCATTCCACAGGTGGGCACGAGGCTGCACAGGGCAGGAACTGGGCCAGGGTCTTGCCCCGGTGAGAACTGAACTGGGGGCACTCCCCAGTTCAGCATATGGGTCCGCACGGGCCGGGGCCAGGATTCGATCCTCGGTCCCCAGGGCTGCAAAGTGAGCACTTAACCCACTGAGCCATCCCGGCTTCCCCACATTTGTACCTTTTAAAAGTGGGATCTAGGAACTCTCCTAAGCAGTTTAGCAGAAACATCTGCTCAATCAGCATGTTTGTTTTTATGTTTTGCCTTTTAAAAAGCAAAATATTTAATGGCAGAAAAAGTAGTAGAGGAATAATCCTGGAGATAGAAACTTGTGTGTTGAAATTTGATGATTTCATTATGTCACAGCTGGGTTTGTATTTTTAGTTAGTGTTTGTAAGCCCTTGCACAGGTGCTTGGAGCTGTGGGGAACGGGTACAAGTCTGAAGTGAAAAGCTGGCATTCCCAATGAAGGGCATGGCTCTAGGCCACAGCCACAAGTCCAAAAGGGCTCATGCCCTGAGGAAGTCTGGGAGGACTTGTTTCTGCCAGGCACGTGATAGGTTGGAGATTATAAGCAGGTTTTTTTTTCTTGTGTTTTTGTTTTTGTAATAGAGATTTCTGGGAAGGCATCATTGTCATTGACCCTCAAATTCTCATTTCTTTATTTTCTCAAATTTTATTGCCTTTCTTCACCTGCGTAAACTCTTCTTAGAAACTATAGGTAATTGTCTGGGTATCTGTCCTTTAAAAGTGAAAAGGCCTTTAAGCGTTCCAGAAATTTCAATTTACACCGCCATTAAAGGCTCTACTTTTATTTATAAAACTCACCTATAAGTCAGACAGATCAAATTAAAGTTCTACCTTAATCTCTGAGGATAAACAAGACAAAGCACAGCCCAGAGGTCATAAAGCTATTATCTGATATAAGTTAGTTCCCAAATTTTGTTTTTACATCATTATCTCAGCATTTGGGGTCAGGATTATTTATAGTTAATTTTTTGTTGTTCATTTTAAGTGGGAAAAAATATGGAATGGGAAGACAGGTGTACTCTTAATAAGCTACTTTATTTAATTTTACCATTTGGTAAATGCAAATAATGTTCAAGGGACCAGTTATTATTAACTTGAAGGCTAGGTAAGATATACTTATTATTCAAAGGAGATTTTGATGAGGACCTACAGGAAAATATCTTCTTACATTAAAAAAAAATAAGTTCCTATTTTTGCCAATGTGGCGTGGGTTCACTAATACCTAATTATCTACCATCATTGAATTTTATTATGATTGCTTTTCTAATAGGTTATATTATTTAATTTGAAAATGTTGCCCATTAGTATGATGAAAAAACAATATTATGATGCTAATATCATATATACTGTGATTTATTATTTTAATTTTAAAGACGGTTTCTGATGATACCAAATCTTTAATATTTACATTTTAAGATTGTTAGACTTTTTGTACAATTCCTTCTCTTTTTGCGTAATTGCTGTGATTTTACCTCATATCATCTCTGTTAGGTGAATAGTAATACATCATCACACCACTCTTCCAACCGGGAAACTAAAAATTCAGAGATACTGAAGTGATTTACCTAATTTTTTTAAAAAATATATTTTTATTTATTTATTTATTTTTGACAGAGAGAGAGAGAGAGAGAGAGAGAGAGAGAGAGAGAGAGAGAGAGAGAGAGAGGGAGAGAGAGAGAGAGAGAGAGAGAGAGAGAGAGGGAGAGAGAGAGAGGGAGGGAGAGAGAGAGAGAGAGAGAGAGAGAGGGAGAGAGAGAGAGGGAGGGAGAGAGAGAGAGAGATACAGAGACAGAGAGAGAACTGAACCAGGGGAGCTCCCAGTTCAGCATATGGGTCCGCACGGGCCGGGGCCAGGACTCGATCCCTGGTCCCCAGCGCTGCAAAGTGAGTGCCTAACCCACTGAGCCATCCCGGCTTCCCTGTTTACCTAATTTTTTAAGAGTTCTTAACTTTTGTTTTGAGAACATGTGCATTCCTTTCTTCTTTACTCTTTCTATTCCTTCTTTTTTCTTCTTTCTCTTCCCCTTGTTCCTTCTTTTCCTCCTGCCCACTCACCCTCCCACACACCCTGTTTCTTTTTCTCCCTCCCTACTTTCCTCCCTTCTTTCTTTCCTTTATTTTCTTCCCTTCTAAACAATATACTGTGAGAAAAAAGTGTTAGAGTTGTTTAATAAGAAGAAATTGTGCTGTGTAAATGACAATTTGTATTCAAGGAAAAGACTTTCCAGGCTGTGTCTCACTTCACTCAGTTCTCAGAGCTGGTGAGAGGTTGGGGAAGGCAAGATAAGAGGCCATGGTAAAGTAGCTTGAAAAGCACCCAGTGAGGAATCCATTTCCTCATATAGCCAGTCTTGTTCTTTCTCTGGAAGCAAGACTCCAAGCTGAGAGTTTCCTGTAACCTTCTCCTTTGGTTTTGTGGCCATGGGTGAACCCTGTGATCCCTGAAGTTGACATAAGGTAAGAATGGCATGGATCTCTTTCCAGTAGATTAATGACACAACATCTTGGGTGTTGTTGTACTATGATAAGCCAAATCACATTTCATTATTCCATGACACTGAATGGAATAAGTATGTGATTAGAAGGGAACAGATGGTGGCAAAGGGTTACCTCTAGCTGTCTAAAATTTAACTCACATATTTTTTATCCAAATGTGGTTCTTTACCTAGATTTTTCCATCTCTGTTAACAACTTTATCATTCGTCCTTCCTGTCACCCGGACTTAAAATATTGGTTATCTTTGGCTCTTCTGTCTTCCCACCCCAAGTTAGTCCCATAAGTTTTTCTTTTATTATGTTTGAGAAGTGTAACTTTTTCACTCAATTCTGGCTCTTTATTTCTTCCACCTCTACCCAAACTCTAGAGGCTTTTCCCTTCCTATTGTACTATCTTTAGAATTTTCTTTTTAACTCCATTCTTAAGTCCATTGTTACTTAAATGAGCTACTTTGGCTGAATCAGTTTTTTTGTCCCAAAACTCGAGTGGTTTTTTTTATTTGATAGAATAAAGTATTAACTCCTTAACCCAGAATATAAGGTCTTCTGTAATTACTTTTTACACACAAGTCTTTTAACATAGCCCTTGCTCTAAGAAGGCAAGCCTACCATTGTCTTACTTCCTGACTATACCCTCTCTGAGATTGCACCAACAGGATTCTCTCTGGAAGTAATGTTTCACACCTTCCCTGCTCTTGTGTATACGTGAATCTCTCATAAGCACTTGTGTACATACATCTGCCTAAAACCCTCCCTTCATATTATATATCCCTCTGAATTATAAGTTACTGATAGACGTTTTCATAGTGACAAAACTGAAAAGAAAGAATAGAACAAGTTGAATTGGGAAATCTCTGGGGTGAGAATCTGGCCAGAAGGCTTCTGGTTAGAAATGACATACTTGCCCATTTGCCATTCACAAAAGAATCTAAGAGAAAAGAACTTCTCTTCAAGTTAGTTCTTTTGCTAGTGCAGTAAAAGCAGCTATGACTTATAATTGGTACAGAAAATGTGGAACTGTTTATGTAACAAACATATTCTCCTTTTGACCTAGGAGCACATGTCAAATCAAGAAACCAATGGCCACAATTTGAGTCTTTTTCCACACCAACCTATGGCAAAGGCAGAGGCTTAGTTCTCAAATCAGACAGATCTCTTTTACGTTGCTTATTTTCCAGGCTCTTGTAGAACTCTTGGCTTTCTGTGGCCTGCCAACTTCTATCTCTTTCCCAGGAGCTGTGATATTTAGAGTGTTAGTTAACAGAAGGGTATGCCTGATCCAATTTTCCATTTTAAATTATTCCTCATAGCACAATCTGATTGGAAATTTTAGGTCTAAGTCATTCTGAGGGATTGCCTTTACACATTTGGGGATTGCTTTAGAACAATAGCCCAGGTCAAAGGTGAGTCCAAACTCTCATTCACAGAGCATCTCATGTGTATGCTCTATTCTGCTACTGTGTTAGGGTTTCCTTCAAATTCCAAAACATTCCTTAAAGTCATCCCAGTGATAGTGTTGGTAGTGCCCCTGCTCACAGTAATAATTTTTTTTTTTTAATCCCTTAATTATTTTCTTTGGTTAACAGAGAAACTTGACAGTCCACTTTTGGTTAGACTCAATGAGTATTTTGGAACAAAGATGCCAGACCCAAATCTCTTCAGGGTCACAGGGGTCAATTAGAATTGACTTTACTTACGCTCAATGAAGGAGCACCTGCTCTGCAAAATGGTGCCTGTTCTCCTAGTGCATTAAGGGCCCTAACTGCCCTCCTTCCCACCTTTGGAGTGCCGTGAATAAAAAGAGGCAAGGTCCATAAAAGGTAATCTCACTGCTGTAGGATTTGATTTACAATAAAATCCTTGGAACCAGTCCTTCTTTTATGTGTCCTTGACTACTACTTCGGTCATACTCTACCTCCTACCACATCCACCAAACAGAGTACTTTCAACAAATCTTTCAAACATACACAGAACACCTGCAAGTACTTGCTAAAGAAAACTTATTTGAATATGGTCCATTATTTAGCAATAATGAACTTTCAATCCTATTTATTTTTGTATTATGTGTTTTTGCCAGTTCTCTTGGCCCTAAAGCAAAAATTCCACTTGTATTTTCTTTGAAAATTTTTATTTTTAAATTTATAATCATATGTATCATTAATTTATGTATTTATCATTTATTTAATACAAGTGGTGGCAGACTTAACCTGTAATGGGCCAGCTAGAAAAAAAGAAATAAATATTTCAGGTTTGACAGGTATGCAAGTAAATGGACCTGACTGTGATCCAATAAAACTTTATTAATCAAAATACAAGCAGGAATTGGGCTATTGCTTGCTGACCTCAATTTAACACAATGATTTTCTTGTTACTATGCTGGGTTTTGGGGTACACAAATGAGCAGAATTTATTTCCTGCATCAAAATACTAAAATGTTACAATTTCTGGAAATAAGACTGGCTTTTTATGAGTCACTTCTAGTGTCCACGCATCTTTCTGCCCCTCTGTTCCCTGCCCGCATCTTGGACCTTGTGTTGCCCACTCTCATAGGCCATTCAGGGTCCTGGCATCACATATATTCTCTTCTTTCTTACCCTAGCACAACTAGCTGGCTTTCAACACACTGTCTTCATCTTGCCAGATAACATAAAAAAACAACATCTATCAAAGAGTGAATAACTGATAGCAGCTTAATTTGTTCACCCTCCAGTATTTACATATTTAAAAAGGATGTTTTAAGTTCATAGATGTCTACTTCAACTTGTAAAGTTTTTGACAGGGAGCTGGGGGGTGGATTTTCTGTCCAGTAAAGTCCATGAATCCCATAACATTAATAACCACAATTTTCTATTTATGATAGTGAAGATACTCAATATATATTGACTCGGTTTCATAGCAGCATGAACTTCTTAATAACCCTATGAATCAAATGCTATTATTATTAATGATGACCATTTTATAGATGAAGAAACTGGAAATAAGGAAGTCTTAGACAACTTAGTAAAAGTCCCATAATACCTACATAACCCAGATAGTATTTGAACACTAGAATGTATAGGTGTAATGCTATACTATAAAGAAGTAAGATTGCTTTAAACTGAAGATAGTTGAGATCCATAATAGAATCTTATAAGAGAAGAGCATTAGGGATTGTTTAGTATAATTTTATTTTAAGAACAAGGACACTGAGAGTTAGAGAGAGTTTTGGATTTAACAAAGTATTAGGAGACAGCTGGTAGTAAAATGTTATTTTAAAAATTATTTGGGTTTGTTAGTTTGCTTTGTGTGTCAGTGCTACATAGCTTCTTGGCAAAATAATAATAAAAATAATATGAATTAATTAGGAAACAATTTATCCTCCTCTATTTTTAGTCTTTTTTTTTAATTGTTAAATTTATTGGGGGTCACATTGGTTGGTAACAATTACATAGTTTCCAGGTGTACAACTCTACATTACATCATCTACGTATTGCAATATGTGCTCACCACCCATAATCAGCTCTCCCTCCACCACCATATATCTGGTGCCCACGCCCAACTTTTTTTTTTTTTTTTAAGGAGGTTTTTTGGTTTTTTTTTTAAGATTTATTATTTTATTGTTTGAGAGAAAGTGAGAGAGAAGGAGAGAGAGAGAGAGAGAGAGAGAGAGAGAGAGAGAGAGAGAGAGAGAGAGAGAGAGAGAAGAACAATGCATTCCTTCCATTCCTTCATTAAAATTTCCCATCTTCTGGGAATGACTGTCTTCTATGTATTTCCCAGTGGTAGTTGAAAGTCCTGACAGCATATAGTTAAGGCAAAAGATACTGTTTTATAAAGAATGTAAAGAATTCCCTAGTCACATATCTCAAGGAAGGCTTTGCCTGAGCAATCTACATTCTATAGTGAATTCTAGTGCATTAGAACAACAACTGTTCAGTTAAAAACAGCCATAATTGTAAAAACTTAAGATCATATGACATGTTCTTGTACCTTATGTTTATTGTAGGTGCAATTTTAGTCTCTAATGTGCATATGGGTGTATTTTCCTAATAGCCTTTTAAAATTATGGTGAATGTTACAAGTAAAAGATTGGATTATTTCACATAACCTTGAGGTATGGGAATCCTGTAAAGTGGCATAAAGCTAATGGAAACTCACAGCCCCAATCAGCACATCACGTTGGGAATTTATCCTCTCAGGGTCTTCTCATGACAATTGCTTCACATATAATAAGGATTAAACAGCAGGGGTATCTTTACTAACTCCACTGCTGGCTTCATTTTAATTTACTAAAAACAAAACAAAACAAAAAATGCTGAGCAAAGTTATTTATGTCTCCAATATATAAATTACACATTAAATTATTTTTATATGTCCATTTAGTAAAGCCAGAGCAGGAAAAAACCCTTCTTGCTCTAAGTGTACAGAGCACAGGTAGCTCTGCTTAGCTGCCCATACAGAGGGCCAGGTAACTCCGAGCAGTAGACATTGAGCAAGGCAACAAAGAGACTGAATATTCTGGAAGTGCAGAATATAGTGATAAAAGCTGGGAGGATGCTAAGCTGATCCACAAAACAAACAAACAAACAAACAAACAAACGGTAAACAAATTGCTATTTATACTCTATTCCCATCTACATTTTGATTTATTGAGATTTTTCATCCCATGCACCTTTTAACTCATTGAGATTCTAAGGCAACCATTACTTTTTTGTAGTTCAGCAAATGTACTGTCAACTAATATCATTCTCTTGATTTTTATGGAAGAAGAAATCAAGAATCAGAAAAGTGAAATATTACATTGTTATTGAGTGTATAACTAGAATGTGGACCCAGGTCTTCTCATTCCAACCCAGATACTCTTTTGACTGCATCAGGATGCCCTTCATAGTGGAGAGTGGGACACAGGTAGGGGTGAGAGGAGTGTGTTGGTTGTGGTAGAACCAGAAGAGAAAGAAAATACTAGTCACCTCTCCTCACACATTCTTCTAAAGATATGCATAAAGGCATCATTGTGTCAGGAATAGGCTCACCTGTAAATAACAGTTATCATACAATTCCACAGTTGAGTTGTCTAAAGCAGGTATAGCTGCTCATCTGTGCTAAAAAAGATCCTGCCATCTTTAGTGTGCTGCTTGTGACTTCATGGGCTTAGGGTGGCTGCTGCAGTTCCAGTTATTGCAACTGTGTTCAAGTTTTCATCTCTTTGCTTTTAATTGGAAACACAGATATTTCCCCAGGGCTCCTTGAACTCTTCTGCATCCACATCATTTGTCATAGTTTTGTCATAGTCACTCCAGGATTATGGCAGCATTTATCTGCCCTGCCACAGGACACATTGCCATTACCGAACACATAAGATTCTGCTAGACAGGATAAGGGGAAAATAGACTTTAGATAGACAATCCATACTGTACTGTCTGCAACAGTTACTAATAGGGCACTCACTGTCAGCCTCCTTCTACACCCCAGTCCAGAGGTCTCATTGTTAGGACTCACCCTGGTTTCACCTGGTGATTTTGTTAAGCTTCAGGGAAATAAAAAGTAGCTGCCCTTCAAAAGAAGGTGATAGACCCTGATTTATGGCATGATGCCTTATTTGCACCCCTGTGGTGTTCTCCTAAAAACAGAAGTAAACTTGGCTTAAAGCCTTAGGAGCCTCCCTTCATGGAATATGAAGTACTATTCTATTCTCTCCACTCTATTTTCTTTAGCATATCTTGAACATTCCTCTTTAATTATTTTATTATATATCTAGGACTTACATAATTCTAGAAATCAGTTCTTCTTATTCGTGTGTGTTATCTAGTCTTTAGCATAGCAAGATATGGGCCATCCAAATGATAGAATTCATCTTTTCTTTCTGGGCAGAATACGTTGTGGTTTTTTTTTTTTAAACATGGAGTACTATAATAGTAATTTAACCCTAAGGCAGTCTCAGTCAAAAGAATTACAGCATAGGGATAGCTCAGCAGGTTGAGTACTTGCTTTGCCTTGGCCCATTCAAACCCATATGCTGAACTGTGGTGCCACTGTCACTGCTGGAATGGCAGTGAAGGTTCTAACCTCCTACATGGGAGGTCCCAGTTCAGTGTCTGCCCCATGCAACCCCACATCCACCTGTGTGGAATGAAACCATGTCACAACTAATGATGTGCAACCATGGAGACTGCTCTGAGCCCTCCCCCCTGCTCTCTCTCTCAAACAATAAAATAAATCTTAAAAAATAAAATTACAATGTAGGTCGTGTGTATCCGGAGATACATTCATTACTACTATGTGCTGAAATGTGAAATGTGAAAAATTTACTAATTTCTAGATTGTAACTGAAAATGGATTTAATTATATTTTATCATATTTGTATTTTATGATAATTTTATGATTATCATAATGTATTTTATCATATTTGCAGTGTTATACTATCAATGAATGTATCTCCTCCGGATACAGATAATCTATGCTGTAATTGTTTAAACCAATATCTCTACAGGGTTAAATGATTTTTTCTAAAACTAGGTTTGACAACAGAAAGCCATTCCTGATTTAGGCCCCCTTGTGACTGATTTAGCTTGCATTGAGAGATGACTACTTAGTGGTCGTCCTGGCATATGTGTACTGCTTGAATTGAAGGGACACCAGCCGCCCAGGTCTGTGCCAAGTGGGCCTTTCTCTGCTCCGAGAGGGGGTCACTGCTTCATGTCCCCTTCGCTATGCTGCACCAGCAGTTGTGGAACCCCTCATGCTGAGTGACCAGCAGACATGACGAGGAACAACTCTGAAAGACCCATGCTCACTACTTTCCAAGAAAACTTACTGTGGAAAAATTTGTATACTTAAAAAAAAGTGAGTTTTGCTTTACTTAGTGTTTTATTCTGCTAAAGGCTTGTACTAGTCCTGCATTTTCCTCGTTATATTTAAACAATCCTATGAAAACAACCTATAACATATGAACCTGTTTTTCTTAGCTTAGTCTGTGTTTTCTCAGTCTGTACTAACACGGCAGGCCGCGCCCACCCCCCACCTTCATTTACCTCCTGCTTAAGTAACTGGACACACTGGAAATACTGAGCCTCACAACACTGTCCCCAACTGTTTGACTTCAGCTTAGATTCCTCTTGCTTTCTAGAAGCATACCCTGACCCATGGTTAAGTTGCTTGATTGTCCTGGAAGTCCAGTCACCTACTTTGATGTTTCACTGTTTTCTGGTGGTGCTGATTATTATGAGGCTGTGTCTAGATCACTGTTTTATCCTTAGGTCCTAGTTGTGTGCCTCATACCCCATAAGAAGCCAGTACATATTTTTGGATGGAAATTGATTTTGTGAGGGAAGCTAGGCTATGCACGATTAGCCTCAGGTCTAAAAGAAAGAATAAGGAAGTTTCTGTGGACAGTTAGTGTCAAGTGGGGAAAAGGATGCAAATTCCTTGGTTTGAGGTTTTCTCTCAATTATTTTGAGATGCCATCATACACGTTGGCTTTCATTATATGCTTTATCTCATTTCAAGTAAAATACAACATTTTCATTTGAAATATGTAAGCATGCTCTGCCTAGCCACAATAGTGACTTGGTTTGCAAGGGTGGCTGAGGTATGAAAACTCCACAGGTTTGTCTCCAGACTTTACAAGGTAGCAAAATAGATAGGAATAATGATGGGCCTCTCACATGTGCCTCATGAAAGTGGAAAAAGAAATAGCAGCCGTCTCCTCACTAGAGACCACAGCAGCCACTTGTCCTCTTTGTTGGATGTGAAGCCTGCCTTGTGACATTAGATTCCACTGGTGACTTGGGAAACAAATCTGGAAGTCACTGTACCTTGAGGGAAGACAAAATCCAAGTCAAAGCTGAGCAACCATCTTTCACAGGGGCTGTCATAGAAATTTTTCGATCAGTAAAATTTGGCAACAGGACCTGCAAGGTCAAGGCCCCTTATTTCAATGAGATGGAATATGACTGCTTAGATGTTAGAACTGGGAACCAAAAGCCCTGGCTGTGGTCTCAGACCCACCACTTACTAGCTAGGTGATGTTGGGGAAGATATCTGACTGCTATGTGCTTCTCATCTGAAAAACGGGGATGATAATGGTGTCTCCTTCATAGGACTGTTATGAGGAGTGACTTTGTTAGTGTTTGTAAAGCTTTTAGAATAGTACTAGTAAATAGCATATGCTTGCTATTAAATTATCAGCAAGAATAGCCAAGGGCCTTGGGGCTGATGATACATAGTAATTGAGAAACTGTAGTAAAAAACTCTACCAGGTAAATTTGTCAGCCAGACCAAAGTGACCCAGCAGACCAATGGAAACCTCAAGGGACTGGTCTCAATGATGGATGCTTGAGATGCAGGTTAGCAACTGGGGCTGGGCATCACACAAAGCCTGGAAATAACAAGTTGTGAAGTTCCTGCATGCCAAGAGCTTCACATTTTCTAAATATAATGTATGCTTTTTGAGATGATAAGATTTGCCTGTGTTCTGCTATGATATTTTCTGAGCTGTGCTTCCCTTCTGAACTTTTCATCACCTACACCACTTCGAGCGTTTTCCAGGCCTTTGTAACCTCCCTTGAAAGAGAAACATAGCCCAGGCTCTCAGCAATGATTTGAGCCACACAGAAGTCATAGGTCCAGGAAGATCAATATCGTGTCCCAAGGTTCTTTTCACTGAGCAGTGGTGTGGTATGTACTCTCTATAGCTATTCATCCTTAGAACCTGGCTGGCTAAAACTTCAGTAAAAACAAGAGGAAGTTAAAAGATAAATTTCACTAGGTATATTTTTTTATTTTATAAAGTACCTAAATAGTAAGCACACTGACTGGCATGAATTAGACCTATACGAAATTCAATGAAATCTCCCATTACTTGCATAATTGAGAATTATAAATATTTTAAATATTCAAATTAGAATTTTTTTTTATTAATGCTCTGGGAATATCTTAAATCTGTAAAGACTGGAGAATTCATACGGATGGCTGAATATGAAATGTTTTCCTTAATATCTTTGAGATCAAACATCCTTCCCAGATGTTTCAATAGGCTTTAAAATTGAAAAGAGTAAATATGCAAGCAGTCATGAGGAGGAAAGCCCAGAACAGTGAGTGCATGCTGGTCCTTCTGGGAAGATGCATTAGAAAATGGGAAAGCAAAGAGAAAAAGGAAATGCAAAAATAAAACCAATTTGATACTGCATGCATGTCCATCTCCATTGCTGTAAATCCTTTTTTTTTTTTTTTTCTCTTCAAAGGATATAATTTGATGTGCTTGAGTAAGGTCTTGTGCTTTAATTAGGCATCTTAGGCCTTGAAAATTGAGACTAATTTCCGATGTGTGTAAGACATAAGTTGGTTAAATATTATGAGAGAACTACCAGGGTAATATAAATTAATACCCCAAGGCAGGTCTTTTTAATAGATTTGTAGTGCTTGTGCATAAAGGCAAAAAGAGAAATAGTATTTGTTTTAATATTTTTTTATAATTCAGTATTTAATATTTATGAATACCTAAGTGTGTGTGTGTGTTATACCTATGGCAGACTTGTTAGTTTTAGATGTCATACCTACTTTTACTCATTCATTAATAATAAGCCCAATTTTGTTTGGGATGGCAATGTACCCAGGTATTAAAACAATAATACAAAACAAAACATGTCCCCAATCTCTTGGGTAGCCAGATGTGGTTATGTATAATGGTTTGTGCTAATGCCGTCTAAGTGGAAATTTTCTGGAGAGTTCTAGCAGATTTTTTGTTTCTTACTATGTACAATACTCTGCTCCCATCCTTTCCTTCTTTTCGTTTGGAACTCAGCCCCTGGGACTGCAGATGAAGAGCATTGGGATGCAAGCCTCACCCTAAGGATGGCAGACACCAACAATAATCTCAAAGTGTGGATGAATTTGTGGAACTATGTCTTCACAGTTATGGGAGAAAAATTGATTCTTATTTTTTAAAGTCACTCTTATTAACTATTACTATATATATGATGGAATATGTGGAATGAAAGAACAAAGGGGGTGAATAAAAGCAATTCTCATTCATTTTGTATCTACTGCCAGGATTTAGCTAGCTCTGTCTCAGATTTAACACCTATTGGGTGGACATAACTATTTGGAAATTTGTAAGGAGATCCAACTCTCACTACCATACAGTATCTCCATCTTTATTGTGCTTAAAAATATAGCAGATTCACTGAGGTAACCCTGGTGTATTCATTTTTAGAGTAATTCTACGTTAGTTGGTTTGTTTTCTGGATGGAGACACCTTGATAGAAATTTATTGACAAGATTTTGATTTTATACAAAATACATTTAACTTATTTATTTGATTGGATCCTTTCTCAGTACCTTATTTATTCAGTATTATGTGTCATAGTTAAAGGGAATCTAATTGGCAAGATTGTTTTTCACACTATTGTGTAGCTAAGAGGACACACTTAAAAGCAAACTGTAGTTAATAAACCAACAGATGTTAGGCGTTTATAAGCGGTACTAAAAAGCAGATGTGTGTGAAATTTACAACAGGACCAGGCACTCAGGTGCTGTTATTTTCTTACCTACTCCAATCTCTGGGCCAGTAGGGAAAGCTGATCTTTCCTGGCTGTCTCAGAGAACTAATATTCAACCTACTTGTGAGAATTCTGGTCTTTGAGATCTATACCTCCTCTAGTAGGACTGACCCTTTGTATACTCACCTTTACTAACAAAAGACTTTCACATCTAAGATATAGAGTATTACCCTCTATTCAGGCCTTATACCACATATCTAGGTATGAAGTCCTCATCAATTTGGCCCATAAAATTAATCATCTCAGAGAGTGAGAGTTAAGATACTGGAAGGTAGATAGCCATGATGGACAACCTGTAGGTTTCTTCATATCTCTCTGCTCAACAATAACCTCAGAGAAATTACCTCTGTCTTCCTTAACTATATCCCACCCCGATCACACATACAAGGGCTGTCTGGAAAGTATACAGCCATGAAATGTGAAAACTAGAGGCATTTATGGCTCAGTGCCTGGTCCCTGCTGACCTCTGTAGTTTCATCTGTCTGTGTCTACCAGAGCTGCTCCGCAGGTTTTGTCCTGGAATGCTTCATTCCATCTCCTATCCTGACATCTCTGCACCTTTGTGTATGCTGTGCCCTGTACCTGGGATATTTTCGTTTCCCTTCTTTACCTTGGTGGCTCTGCCTCTTTGCTCGTGTCTGAGCTAAACTGCCTACACACTGCATCTCTCACTAGCCAACACCTCTGCTCTACGGCACTCATCACAGTTGCAGTCCTGTACTCATTTCTGTGATTCTTCCAATAGTGTCTGTCTCTTTCCGATAGCAGAAGACTAAGTTCCCTGTGGGCAAGGACCACAGGAACCCCAGACCTCATCACAGTGCCTGACACTTGCAAAGGCCCCCCCCCCCCAAAGTTTTGTGATTGCATTTATAAATTGTGAATAGCAGGATTACTACTTAGGTTACAGTATGGAATATAAAGTGAAACATACTGAAGTAAATTGGTGACACAGATAATACATGTTATGTGTTCCAAAGACAGAGAGCATTTACTGTGAGCTATTGAAATTGGGTGGAGGAAGGACCTAAGAGCAGTCTTGCAAAGTGAGTGGTGTTTAGAAGTAGCATTCTGCTGTGCTTATGGGCACAGATGCTGAAGTTTGACATTTGAATCCCAGCTGGACCACTCAGTGTCTGTGTAACCCTGAAACAGTTCGTCATCTCTAAAATTCAATTCCTTTATCTGTAAAAAAATGATATTAATATTAGTGCTGCTTCATGTTCACTGAGCATTTATTGTAAACCAGAGAGTGTGCTCAGAACAGTGGGTAAATTATCCCATGAAGTCCAAGTCCATGATATGAGTGCTCTTATTCCTGTTTTGCCAGTAAGACAACCGAGGCTCATACATTTGAAATGACTTGCTCAAGGTCACACATCACCACTGCTCCAACTCATGAGTGAAGATTCAATGAGATAATGCAAAGATCCTAGCCCAATGCTTGGCACACAGGAAGTCATCACTAAAGCATAGTTATCTTCTTTCCTTTAAATAAACTGGAAAGGAAACATCCAGCGGCAGGGCAAAGGCCTGAAGATAGGAGAACACAGTGTGGACCCCAGGAAAAAGGATTGGGTCAGTCTGGCTTCTTAAGAGGGCGTGTGTAAAGGTAGTGGGGGAGACCTGGCTGGGAAGAGGGCAGGGAAAGCCTCATGACATGTGTCACAAGCACTGCTACTCATGGAGGGTGCAGCGGCATTGGCACCGAATGGCTGTTCACTGCCTTTCTCTGTGCAGCACATAACAGGGTGTAGGTAGGTGTGAAGCCAGCATGTATGGTTTCAGTTCCCTGCTGGGTCCTCAGGGATGCTGCTGTTTGTCCACAGCTCATAGGTGTTTCCTTCTTCTTAGTCAATAAGAGGCAGGGAGAGATTTTACATATATTTTGCACAAAGTAATCCATTCTTGCTTTCTACCCATCCATGAAAAGGATTCTGGCAACTCAGCAGTGCCCTAAGAAATTTTTAATTGAAAGCCCCTTACCTGATTAAAGCTGCCCTTGTCCCTCAGGTCATCAACTCTGCACCTTACTTAATAGAATGGAATAAGTCATTTGATTTTTGCCCAAGAGTTGACCCCAGGGTATATCTAGGGGCAATGTCTGTCACTGGTTTGCCAAAAGTTGGCTGCCATTAGCCCAGAAGTTTTTATAAGCTGCACTAGAGAGGACTATATCTTTTTGCCCACAGTTGGTGACAACAGTCACCTGAATGACCTATTGACTTTAAGGGAGAATTTGGAAGAGGCTCTGGGGAAGGGCCCAAAGGTGGAACAGAACTCCTACCAGCATGTTGGTAACACAGACTCTGTGGATGCATCCTAGAAATCCTTACAGAAAGTCCTACCTCAGAAAGCAGTGGTGCCCTAAGTAAGCAATAAGCAAACCTGCGCCTCACCACTGAACCAAAGGCCAGAGGAGAGGAGAATAAGGGTTACCTGGAATTCCTTCTGCCTGTGCTTTGCCTGGGGCTTGGCTCTTCCAGCTAAGGCACCCCAGATGTTACCTGACTGATTTAAGACGTCTGGGGGAAGCCAGGATGGCTCAGTGGGTTAAGCACTCGCTTTACAGCCCCAGAGACCAAGGATCAAATCCTGGACATGGCACGTGTGGACCCATATGCTGAACTCGGGTGAGCTTCCCATACAGGAGGCCCCCAGTTTGGCCCCCAGCTCAAGGGGTCAAGCCTCCCATACTGGAGGCCCCCAGCCTGGTTCCTGCCCCGCCCCCCACCTGCCCCCACCTACACACACACACACACACACCTGTGTGGAATGAAACCATG
>PVKE010037364.1:0-15943 GCA_004027555.1 Craseonycteris thonglongyai | reverse complement strand
CAATCCCATTTACTATACAAAGTTCCTTGAACAGGTAATTCAGTAAGAAAAGTTATCAAGTCATGCAGAAACACAATTGTTGTTGAACAAGGGTGAGCAGAATTTCCCAAAGTATATAGTTATGGATCCTCAATGTACCACATATGGTTGCTCTGAACTATTTGCACATTTAAAATATTTTCTATTTGATAGCTGAGTGTTGAAGTCTGATTTCTTCACTCTTAAGTGAAATAGTGTTTTGTAGTCATATTGCTTCTTGGAAACATGCACTTTCAAAGCCATATTTGACAAGGAGGTAGAAAGTGTATGAATTTATTAGGAATTCATTTTTTCATATGTTTATGTTTCTTTATTTAAAGATTTTTATTAAAAATATAGCTAACATACAATATTATATTAGTTTCAGCTATACACCATAGTTACTCAACATTTATATACCTAGATAAGTGATTTATATACCTAGATAAGTCCAGCAACCATCTAATGCCGTACTACACTATTGCAATATTATGGCTGTATTCCCTATGCTGCACATCACATCTGCATGACTTATTTTTATCACCCTTCATAGTGTTTGACAATCATGTCTGCATTTTAAGAGCATATATGCTAATGGCTGAAAGTCAATATTCAGAGTTAGGCCATGATAGTAAAATATAACATAATTGAAAATTTGGACTACTTAGAACCCTTCACATGTTTTCCCACTTTTTAAATTTTTCAATTGTAGTTGACAATCAGTTTTATATTATATTAATTTCAGGTGTACAGCATAGTGGTTAGACACACACACACACATATATGTATACACATTTATGTATACATATAAACATGTCTCTTGCTTCTTTGGGATGAACCTCCATGACGGAGATGTCACTTCTGATTCTCAACCACCATACAGAGTTTGGGGCCAGCCTGTTTCACGTCTCCGCTCCTCCTATCAGTATCATTGTGGCTGCTTCTTTATATCTTCAGTAATAAAACTTCTGTTCATCTAGACTTCAAATGGTTCTCTGAGTTGGTTCCATAATTTAGTTGTAATTTTAATGTGTTCATGGTAGGAAGCAGGTACAAGTGTTTATCTGTTCCACCACTGTGGATCCCTCTAGGAATTCTTAACTAGATCACCATCCTCCTCACAAATAAACAATGGCTGAGCGTTTCAGAGTTTTACTGGACCATTGTCTAGAAAGCCAAACAGGGTTGAAGTCTGAATCATTTCAAAGAGCATTTTGCCTTTAAAAAATGAAAAAACACAAATGAAACTCAGAGGGAAGCCTTCAAAGTGAAACACTGACCTTAGAACTTAGGATTTCAGGTGAACCTCCTCTCATGAGAATGCTCCTGCCATTAGAATGCCTTTCATGAAACAAAGACTGACACAAAGAGAAGCCTTGTGTCAGTCGAACAGCAGGTGACTAGTGTCTCAGGTGTGAGAGTGGGTCACATGCACACTCTCATATGGCCTACAGCTTGGCTGTCTGACTGTCTTCTACTGGCAGGTCTTTAAAAATGTGTGTATGAAATAACAAGATGTTTATTTTAAAATGGTTTTACAGAGAATCTTTATTTTTTTAACAAAGGACCTCATCCATGTGCTTTGGAAGAAGAGTTGAATTATATGGCCATGTACTTTACAATGAAAACTTTTTGTCTATTTTTCTAAGAAAAAATCCTGGGACATCAGAGGAACTTAAATAAATTCATCCTGCAGTTCAGAAAATACATATGCCAAATCAGTGTGTGTATGTGTATGTACGTGCACACGGATAAAGGGAATTTAAATGGATTCTTTCCTGCCTTATTTTGGCATCTAAGGAAGAACCCCAAAGAAATGCTCTTTGTTAGAAAATTGATACTATAAGAGCAATTTTTCTCATGTTTCAGATAATACCTTTAAAACCACTTTAAGCCTTAAAGTAATATAACTACTTAGAAAGAGTAACTTTATTCCTGTTTCTTATCACAGTCTGACAGCCAGTAGCACACATGTCTTAGTTCTAACTTTGTTTATACTGATCTTTAAAAAATGAAAGTGGTGAACACTTTATTTTAAAATGAGGATTTTTTTTTCTTTCCATAATAAGTTTATTGTTAAGTAGTTTTCTTTTATTCTTTACTACATTCAAGAAAATTAGTATTTTGACAGAACTGTGATAATTTACAAGTTTCAAATAATGTTAGTCATTATTTTTAAAAATTAAAAAGTAATATTAAGCTAAGGTGGCTGTTTGAACATTGAACCACTTCCTCTTTCCACATTCTCTTCTATACCAATCAAAATAAACAGTGTACTGATGACCAAGGAGGAAGGCTTCTGATTTCCTTGATCCTTGAAGTGTTTCTGCAGAGATCAAAATAAAGACTCCACAGATCAGCTTCAGCTCCCCTACCTAGACAGCAATACACTGATAAATAGCCCCCAAATGTCTAAAGGGGGCATAAGATGTTGTGATCTATTAGAATATACCGTTAGGGATTACTTTTGCTACTGTAGATTAATAGCAATGGGTGCCATTGCTTGTTGGGAGGCCAAAATTTATAGGAATTACCCAGTGGGAAGAAGTATGGCACTGCTAACCTAACTGACATGGTTAAAGAAATCTGGATCATGGCTTTAGGGTATCAACAAACAAAACTGAACCTAGGGACCAGAAAAAGAGTTTCTTTTCCTAAGACTACCTGAGGCTCCAGCTCCTTCCCAATTCTAAGACTGTTGGTTCATTGAAAATACAGAAATGTCCTTCTGTAATGTCCTTTTTAGATGTAAAATGAGGATTCTAATAGTAATTGAGTGATGAATGAAGGAATCCAATAAGAATCCATTATATCTGAAGGTTCCAAAGCCTCCAACATCTCCAAAACATTGTGTTAAAGAAAAGTGAAAATGTTCTAGAAACATAAAATAAATAGGAGAACCTAGTAGGCATAGAACAAGGATTCTCTGTTGATGAACTGACTATATCTATTATACTATATGAGATAGGTAAAAGTCAGACATTTACTTTATACTCTCAACATTGAGAAATTATGACATTTATGAATTGAGATAAAAGAGAACATGAAAAGACAAAAATGTGAATGAAATTGGAGAGAGAGGAAAATTAACATGGAAGTTAGGCAAGATTAGGTCAATATACAAAGAACAATATTATTTCTATACACTCAGCAACAGTATAAGTAACCCCAAAATATACTTAAAACAGCATTAAAGACAGAAAATACTTAAACATAAATTTAACAGAATTATAAAATAGTCAACACTAAATGCATTTTGGAGAACCCAAATTAAAAAAACATCATGTTTATGAATTGGAGTAGTAAGTCTTAAGTTTTTAGTATAATTTTAATGCAATCTCAGTGAAAATCCCAACAGTATTATTTATAGAAATTTGACAAGCCATTTCTAAAGTTTGCATGGAAACACAATGTTCTAGATTTTCAAAACAACCATCTTGTAAAAGAATAACAAAATGGGGACTCATACTACCTGAATTCAGTATTTACAGGACAGTAATAAGCACAGTGTGGTACTAGGATAAGAACAGAAAAATAGGACAATGGAATAAAATAGAGGCTCTTGAAATGGATCTTTGTGAATATAATCTGAAAGTTTTTAAATGAATTATGCTTAATAAAATGAAGTTGGACTCTTCCACAATATACAAAAATGAGCTCAAGATACAGCCCTAAATATAAAACCTACTAAGACTATAAAACTTCTACATGAAAAGATAGGATAATATTTTCATGGCCTTGGGACAAACGGATTTCTTAGGACGTGGAACATACCAATCATTTAAAAAGATAATAAATAGAACATCATCAAAATTTAGAAGTTCTTGGGGAAGCCGGGATGGCTCAGTGGGTTAAGCGCTCACTTTGCAGCACCGGGGACCAGGGATCGAATCCCGACCCCGGCCCGTGCGGAACCATATGCTGAACTGGGAGCTCCCCCAGTTCAGTTCTCTCTCTGTCTCTGTCTCTCTCTCTCTCTCTCAAAAAACAATAAAAATAAATAAATAAATATTAATAAAATTTAGAAGTTCTGCTTATCAAAAGCTATCTGTAGCAAAATAAAAAGGTAAAAGGAAACATATATACACACACATATACATATATATGTATATAGTGTGTGTATATATATACATATATATATATACACACACACATATCAAAAGAATATCTAAAGAACTTTGATATCTTAAGCAAAATATGAACCCCTCAAATAGGGAAAACTTAGATATTAATAATGGTTAGGTAGCGTTATAATTTCTGGTTCAACTATCAAGTATGTGTTAAAGAACTCGTGATAAAAGATAGCCTGTTATTTTAACCTTACCAATGTTTTTCTTTCCTTTCTGAAATTCTAATTCTTCTGTTGTCATTTTCTGTCTCTAAAGAGAATTTCCTTTAGCCATTCTTTAATGGTAGATTTGCTAGCAACATGCTCTCTTAATTTTGCCTTCACCAGAGAATGTCATTATTTCTCCTTTATTTCTAAAGTATAATTTTGACAGATATAGGTTGCAGTTGACAGCTTGTTTCCTTTCATGACTTGAAAAATGTGTCACGTTCATCTGGTGTCCATATTTCCAGATAAGAAATCTACCATTGTCTGATCTGAGTTGGTGTCCTCTAAGTAATGTGGTATTTCTCTCTAGCTACCTTCGAGATTTTTTTCTTGGTCTTTAGTATTCAAAAGTTTATATTATATCTTGGCATGGATTTCTTTGAGTTTGGGATTTGCTCATATTCCTTAGTATGCAGTTTTATGTTTGTTTGCTTGCCAGATTTGAAATGTTTTCAACCATTATTTTTTCAAATACTTTCTCTCTCTCCAATGACGTTGTACATGTTAACTTTTTGTTACTATTCTGTAGATCCCTGAGACTTCACTCTTTCTCTCAGTCTGTTTTTCTCTCTGTTGCTAAAATTCGATATTCTATTTATCTCTCCTCAAGTTTACTGCTTCACCCCTTTATAATCTCCACTCTCCTACTGAGCTCATCCAAGCAAGTTCTTTATTTCAGTCCTTATATTTTTCACTTCTATTATTTCTGCTTGATGCCCAATCAACTACTTTTTCTTTGCTGCGGGTTTTTAATTTGTTTTGCTTGATTCGGGAATTTTATCATTGCTTATTGAATCATTTTTAAGATGGTTGCTTTCAAATCCTTCTCAGATAATTATGGTATCTAATTCATCTCAATTTTGGTATCTGTTGGATTGTCTTTTCTCGATTTAAATTGTGATTTCACTTGTTCTTGGCATGGTGATTTTTTAACTGTGCCTTATACATTTTGTGTATTTATTACAAGACTTTGACTCCCATTCTATCTTATTTATCTAGCAAGCAGTTGCCCTGTTGAGATGTAGCACAAGAAACAGACAGATGGGTGTGTCTAGCTTCCCACTGGGCCCTGGCCTTACCACCCAAGCAAAGGTGAAGCAAGGCCTCCCACAGCCTCATGGCTGGCAGGTGCCATGGCAATGCAGCGCACCCCCAGCCCTGCTGACAGTTTCCTGGGGACAGTGGGGAATGGGCTCATACCACCTCACTGACTCAAGTGGGGTGTGAGCAGCATCCAGGGGGTTTGCTGGCACTATGGAGTGGGGAAGCGGAGGACTGACTTAAAAAGCCTTCTTGGATGATGGAAGCAGAAGCTTAGCCTAGAACTGAGATGCTGAACAGGGGAAGGGAGGCAGGAAAGGAAGTGCCAGCCATTTCCGCCTCCCACCACCTGCTACCTCATTGAGGAAGTGGGGGTGGGGCTGGAGGGAGGCTCCTTTTCCTGCTGGACGCTAACACCGCCCTAGGAAGTCTAGGAGCTTCTGGTAGGCGTGGAAGCTTAGCTCACCAGGAGACCACGACAGTGCTCTGCTGACAAATGGGGGACGATAAAGAGGTCACCTCCCACCAAAACCATGGGCATTTTCCTCTGGGCTTTTTTGCCCGTAAGTGCTGTTTGAAATGGGACAGTATTGTTGTTTTCTGTCCTGTATAAAAAGGTACATCTGGTCCGCTTACAAGTTTTGGGTAGAGTAGAGCAGGTAGTACCAGAGAAGTTTTCTCGTTGGTTAGGCCACTCTTTCCCTGAACCTATAGCTAGAGGAATCAAGGTTTTCTTGAAGCGTTTAAAATTTCTGCATGTTGGTAGTTCTGGATTCAAGGCCACTGTAATGCCTGGTCCAGCATGGACAGAAGGCAGTAAGGAATGCCAGGGAAATCATTGCCACACCATTCCTCAAGTCCTGAGGTTCCTAAGTCTGCCCTGTCCTTCCCACATTTTAAGGTCTGCCAATGGCTGTTCATTGTCCGTTCAAGATTTTCTAGCTGTAAGAAGGGCCTGTGAGGAATGCAGCTATTCCTTCTTGCCCGGAAGCAGAAGTTTCTTCATTACTGGTGAAAGTGTACCCGGGTACAAACACTATGGAAACAGGGCTAATGGTTTCTGATAAAATTAAACATACACTTACCCTATGACCTTGACAACTAAACATACACGTACTGTAACGATTCCTCTCATAGGTATATGCACAAAAGAAAGAAATGGTATGTTCCTGATTATAAACTGGAAACAACCCAGAAGTCCACTGGAAAAGCAAATTGTGGTATAGTCATACAATGAAATTCTACTTGGCTACAGTTTCAACCAAAATGCCACATGAAGCATAGGTAATTGAGGAACAGAAATCCTGATTATTTGGAATTTTGTTATTTATTGAGACAAATTCAAGAAACAAACAATCATAATTAATATGCATTTGTAAACATGACTTAAATTTGGTAAGTTATTTGGTAAATTGGCTTGTATGAATAATATGAAGAAAAAAAGCTTTCATGACCAAGTGGAAGAATTGTGCCTTATTCTGTTTTATATCCCCACTTTTGGAGTAATGTATCCAGCAAATATTTGTTGGAAAGAAGCTAAGCTCTAACATATTCTGACCAGCTATTAACAAACTCATAAATAAAATAGGGATAAAAGATAGGCCATACATTATAGGAAGAGATAATGGAATAAAAACTTTTGTAATCCACTAACTCATTCCTTTTTTTTATGGCAAGAATTTTTATGAGTTTATTTGAGCCAAAGATGGAGATAGTTGCCAGGAAGCGAGATCTCACATGCTTCAGAGAATATCAGTTTTGCAGCTTCTTTTTAAAAAGATTTTTATTAAAATACAGCTAATGTACAACATTATATTAGTTTCAGGTGTACACCACAATTATTCAACATTTATGTACCTAAAAAGTGATCACAGGGGAAGCCGGGTTGGCTCAATGGGTTGAGCGCTCACTTTGTAGCGCCGGGGACCGTGGATCAAATCCTGGCCCCGGCCTGTGCGGACCCATATGCTGAACTGGGGAGTGCCCCCAGTTCAGTTCTCTCCCTGTCTCTGTATCTCTCTCTCTCTCTGTCTGTCAAAAATAAATAAATAAATAAATCTTTAAAAAAAATGTGATCACCATGGTAAGTCCAGCAACCATTTGATACCATAACTGCTGTCACAGTACTATTGACTATATTTCTTACGATGTACATTACATCTTCGTGACTTATTTGTTTACTATCTGGAAATTTCAACATCTTAATCACCTTGAACTCCCCTCCCTTTTTAAAATTTTAAATCACAGTTAACATTTAATATTATTTTATATTATTTTCAGGTATACAGCATAGTGATTAGATAGACATTTATATAATTTAAGAAGCGATTCCTCTGACTGGTCTAGTACCCACCAGGCACTATACATAGTTATTAGCATATTATTGACTAGATTCCTTGTGCTTTACATCCCATGAGTGTTTTGAAACCACCAATTTGTCCTTTTTAATCCCTTCTTTTTCCCTCATCCTCCCCAACCCTCCTCCCACATGGCAACCATCAAAATGTTCTCTATATCTATGAGTTTGTTTCTGTTTTGTTTCCTTTCTTTAGATTCCACATACAAGTGAAATCACATTGCATTTGTCTGTCTTTGTCTGACATACTCCATTCAGCACAACACCCTCCATGTCCATCCTCCACAGATGGCAAGAGCCCATTCCCCTCCATGGCCAAGCAGTATTCCATTGCACGTATGTACCACCTCCTCCTCATCCATTTATTCCTCAGTGGACGCTCAGGCTGCCTCCTCCACAGCTTGGCTGCTGTAACCAAAGCTGCAGTGAACATATAGATGCACATGTCCCCTGGAAGTAGCATTTTGGGTTTCTTTGGATAAATACCTGAATGTGGGATTATTGAGTCCCTCTTTGTGTCTTGTTACAGCGTTTGTTTTAAAGTCTGTTTTGTGTGATATAAGTATCGATACCCCAGCTTTTGTGTTTGTTTCCATTTTCATGAGCTATCTCTTTCCATTCCTTTACTTTCAGTCTGTATGTGTCTTTCGATCTGAAGTGAGTCCAGAGGGAACATATGTAAGGGTCCTGTTTTCTTCTTGATTCAGCCATCCTATCTTTTGACTGGAGCATTTACTCTATTTAAGGTAATTGTTGATAGATATTAGTTTTTGTAATTTTATTATTCTTATCTTTAATTTTCTTTTTTTCATTAAAACAAATCTTAATGTTCCTTGTAATACTGATTTGGTAGTGATGAACTCCTTTAGCTTTTTCTTGTCTAGGAAGCTCCTTTTTATTTTTTATTTTTTTATAGATTTATTTTATTGTTTTTGACAGAGAGAGAAAGGGGAGAGAGACAGACAGAAGGGGGAGGGTCCAGAGCAGTCTCCATAGTTGTACATCATTAGTTTTTTATATAGTTTCATTCCACACATGTGGGCACAGACCACGCAGAATGGGAATTGGGGCAGGGGGCTTCCTGCATGGGCAGCTCATCCCAGTTCAGCGTATGGGTCCACAAGGACCAGGGCTCGATCCTCAGACCCCAGGGCTGCAAGGCGAGCACTCAGCCCACTGAGCCATCCTGGCTTTCTATCTAGGAAGCTCTTTATGTGTCCTTCAATTCTGAATGATCACTTTGTTGAGTAGAGTACCCTTGGTTGTAGGTCCTTGCTTTTCATCACTTTGAATATTTTGTGCCAGTCTCTAGTCTGCAAAGTTTCTGTTAGGAAATCAGCTGATTGTCTTTTGGGAGCTCCCTTGTAGGTAAATAACTGCTTTTCTCTTGCTGCTTTTAGGGTTCTCTCTTTGTCTTTAACCTTTAACATTTAAATTATGATGTGTCTTGATGTGGGTCTGTTTGGGTTCATCTTGTTTGGGACTCTCTGTGCTTCCTTGGCTTGTAGGTCTGTTTCTTTGCCCGATTAGGGAAATTTTTTATCCTTATTTCTTCAAATACATTTTCAATTACTTGCTCTTTCTCTTTTCCTTCTGACACCCCTATGATGGTGATGTTGGTACACTTCCTTCAACTATCTTCATTATTTTTGACTCTTTTTTTTTTCCCCATTTTGACTCGTTGTTTTCTACTACCTTATATTCTATATCACTGATTCAGTTCTCTTTTTCACCTAATCTACTTTTGATTCTTTTTAATATATTCTTTATTTCAGTTATTATATTCTTCACTTCTGACTTGTTCCTTTTTTATGTTCAATCTCTTTGTTGACGTTCTCCTGGAGATCATTGAAGATCCTTATGACCAATGTTTTGAACTCTGCACCTGGTAATAGATTGCTTATCTCCATTTTGTTTAGTGCTTTTTCTGGAGCTTTGTTCTGTTCTTTATTTGGGACATATTTTTTTTGGCTCCCAATTTTGGCTGCCTCTCTGTGTTTGTTTCTACATAGTAGGTAGAGGTGCTATGTCTCCCGGTCTTAGTAGGGTAGCCTTATATAGTAGGTCTTTTGTGGGGCTCAGTGGTGAAGTCTCCCTGGTCACCTGAACCAAGTGTTCTAAGAGTGTCCCTTACGTGGGTTGTCCGTGATCTTCTGTTGTAGTTGCTGTTTGCACATCAGTGGGAGGGATTGACCCTCAGGCTCACTAGTTGTGAGGAATGGCCATGACTGCAGTGGAGGAACTGTGAGCAGATGCTGACTCCACTGAGCAGGATTCACTTTAGCAGGGCTCTGTACCTGCCAAAGGTGGCCTTTGTGTGTATTGGCCTTGGAGGTGGCCAGGTGATGTTCCAGCTTGGTGGAAACCTGGCACTGGGCATGCCAGCCCAGAGGCCTTCTGCGAGGGGTCCCAACAAAGGCCAAGTGCAGCCATAGTCTGTGTCCTTCCCAGGGCCACCTGGCATGAGACACAAAGCAATCTGCAGACGGTCACCCTCCACACTGGCTTAGAAGTGCCTGAGAGGCTAAGCCATGAACCGAGGTTAGCTGCCACTAGTGCCGGGCTTGTTGCTGCTCAGTCAAAGGTGTGAGACATGCCAAAGCCAGATGCTGCTTGTTTGGGTTTTGTGAACCTTTGAGGTATTTTAGGAAAATCTTCAACATGAGCCAAAGCAGCTCATTTGGATGGAAAAGCCATTGGAAGTGGCTTGGGTGGTCCTGCAAGTTGTGTGAGGTGAGGCCTCAGGGAATCACCAGGCAGGACAAACTCACCAGAGACAGCAGTCACTCTTGTCTCACTCAAGCACATAGTCTCTGTTGGTTTTCAAGCCAGAAGTTATATGGCCTTCTTTTCCTTACACTGGATTCCTGGGCTGGAGAGCCCAATGTGGCACTGGGACCCCTCACTTCTCTGGGGAGACATCTTCAAAGGAGATATCCCTTTTAGGTTTTAAAGGTCATACACTGGTGTGGGACTTACTTTCTCCACATCTTTGCTCCTCATACTAGTCTCAAGGTGGCTTCTTCTGTATGTCCTTAGAAGTAGGACTTCTGTTCAACTAGACTTTAGGTGATCCTCAATGATGGTTGTTTTGTAGTTTAATTGTAAGTTTTATGTGGTTATGGGAGGAAGCAAACATAGTGTTTACCTACTTCACCATCTTGACAAGACTGAGTCACTAATGTTTTAATAATCAGAAATTGGCTGTATTGAGAGCTTTGATGCCATCTGTTACTTCAGATCACAAACTTTTGAAGGAAGCTAAGTTGAATTTGTTGGTCTTTAGTTTGGATCCAGAGATTAACTTCATGCAAATAAATGTATAACTGGGAAAGCCGGGATGGCTCCGCGGGTTAAGCGCTCGCTTTAAAGCCTTGAGGACCAAAGATCAAATCCTGGCTCCGGCCTAGGCGGACCCACATGCTGACCTGGGGTGTGCTTCCCAAATGCAGTGAGGCCCAAATGCAGTTCAGTTAAAAAAAAAAAAAAAGTATAAGTCTGCACTGGCAACTTAGTATCCTCCCTCCTAATCTTTACTCTTTGTTGGAGAATGTTGTAATAATCATTGAAATATTATTTATATATTTTTTTTTGTTAGATTGTGGGGGATGCAAGAAATGGGTTAAAGAGGACAGAGTTGGAGGTCGTGTATAACATCTGTTAAAGTATAACTGCTCTGCTATTATGGTGTTTAATTAAAATCTGATATGAAAATAGGTTTTTGGTTGGATTTTACTTGTCTTAGATATTTTGCAATGAAAATAAATTAGTGGAACTTATTTAAGATGTTAGCGTGTCCACTGTCAAAGCACTTCTGGCTAGGGAAGTAAAATTTTTCATATTAGCATCTCTCAGGAAACATTCACCCACACACTACACATCTCCAGATGTTCAGCATTTGTCAATATTTGAGAAAAATGAAAACTACCATCTGTGTTTCCTACTTTCAAACAGAGCATATCACCAACAGCTGAAGGTATTCCCAGGCTATTCCTAAGGCTTTCTTGATCAAAAAAAGGAAAGAAGAAAAGATGAACTTTTTCTTCCCTGCTTTAGTGATAGCAAGATTTATGTTTTCCTATAATAAATATTCTTTATTTTATTTATTTATTTTTTATTTTTTAAGATTTATTTTATTGTTTGAGAGAAGGTGAGGGAGAGAGACAGAGAGAAGTGGGGAGGGCCCAGGGCAGTTGTACATCATTAATTTTTTGACATAGTTTCATTGCACATAGGTTGATATGGGGCTACAGAGGGTGGAACTGAACTGGGGGCCTCCCTCTTGGGAGTACCTTCACCACCATCCTGGCAGTTACCAGTTGTGTCCTGCAGTTCAGCATATGGTTTTGCAGGGGCCAGGGCTGGGATTTGATCCCCAGACCTTGTGGTTGCAAGACAGCTGCTCAACCTGTTGAGTTATCTCGGCATCCTGATAAATATTCTTTATTACAATAAAAATATTCAACACTAACATTGTTGCCTATGGTATTAGTTTACCAGCATTGTCCTATCAAATATAAACTGTGTGACTTAACCAACAGTCTTGGAGGCTAGAAGTTCAAGGTCAAGATGTCTGCAAGGTTGGTTTCTTCAGAGGTTTCTCACCTTGGTTTGTCGATGGTCATCTTCTCTCTGTATCTTCCCTCTGTACTTGTCTGTGTCCAGCTTTCCTCTTGTTAAAAGGGAACAAGTTATATTGAATTAAGAACTACCCTAATGGTTTCATTTTTATTTAATTACCTTTTTAGAGACCCTGCTCCAAAAAAAGTTACATTTTGAAGTACTGGGAGTTAGATGTCATCTGAATTTTGATATGAATTTTGGGAAGATACAACTGAACTCATAACACATATTTATTCATCTTGAGGCCTAAAAATCCAGATTTACTGGAAAGTTAGAATCATTCCAGGTCCGTTGTAAATGAATTCCAAGTTTGTTGAATACCAAAATCTGGAGAATCTCTGTTCTATTGCTTCTCATGGAAGATTTTTGGAATCAAAAGGAACCAATGAGTAATAACATTTAGAGGGAAGCAGATGTGTCTAGTCTTGATCATGGTTTGGCAAAGTTCACGGCTAAGATATGTTCAAAGAATATGGTAGAGATGTTCAACAAGACTCTAATGAATATGAATTATACAGCAATTTTAGGAATCTGTGTGGTTAGCGAGGCCAGTGAAATTCCTAATGGGGAAGTTAACAGAACTTTCTGGTAAAAAATATAGACAGATGGTAGTAAGCAATATAGTAATAGCATTTTATTAATTTATTCTCTCATTCATTCAACAAGCTTATTGATATTTTACTGTGAGCTGGGCAGTGAATCAGAAACTGAGCACAGAATGAGCAGTAAAACATAGCCTCTCTTCTCAAGTGTTTTACTGTTTATGTGGGACAGAATTATCAAGCAAAAGTTATCACACAGAAAATAAAGGAGTATAATAGGAACATAGAGAAAAATGAGCCAAATCATGGCAGAACTATGTGGACACAGTTGAAGAGTCTTTAAGTTATGGATAGCCGTTCTCTGATCAAGATGACAGAGATGATGAGGGACTGGAGAGAGGAATACAAAGCTCAGGAGGCAATATGAGCAAATACACAGTGCTAAGAATCATCATGATGAATGAAAAGAAATTGGAAACAGTGATTCAATGAAACTAGATTATAGTCAGAAGAAGGAAAAGAAATTGAGAAGAAGGAAGATTATTATATCTAGCAGGGCCTCGTATGAATTGGAAAGAGGTTGGGATGTGTTCTGTGATCAAATATACATATTCTGTAGTTCATGTCACAGCTATGTGGAAGAGAGATCTGAGGATACAGAACAAGAAGTAGGGAGAAGAGTTGAAGGCGTTTGCATCACTCCAAGGGCTTTATCCCAAGGCAAGTAAGAAATATGAGGAAAGTAAAACTAGCAGACCTTGATGAGAGGTTGCAAGTGGAAAAGAGGGGAGTTGAGGATGTAGTAGGAGTCAAAATGGGCTCATTTCTGTGTTATAGATTTGGGTGCCAATTGAGTATTTGGAGCTCTGTAAACTGGAGAGGTACTCAAGGAGTTATTATCATGACTGATGGTTGGAACCCATGGGGATTAAAGTGATCTAGAAAAGAACAGAGAAATAAGAAGAGAAAACTAAGCATGTAACCTTGAAGAACCGCAAAATGAAGGCCCCAGAAGAAAGATTTAACACAGAGCTATAAGGAAAACCAGAAAATATCATGCTTACAGAAGCAAGTATGTGCAAGGTTTTAAGTAAAGTTGGTGAGTATTGTGTCAAAGACAGAGACTGAATAATCTCATTGGGTTTGACATTTGAGCAATCACAGGCTGTATTGAGGACAGTGACGTGGTGATAGTAGCATCCAGATTGTAGTAGATGGAAAAATTAATGATGAGTAAGAAAATAAAGAGTCACTTGGACAATCTAGATGACTCATCCAGGGAAATTGATTAGGTTGTCCTTGGACCATTAATATTCTTCCTCTGAATTGGAGGCCTATAGACATCAAAGGAAATGCAGACCAGATAAGCACCAATTATGGTTCAACCACTAGTTTCCTAGAAGATGGAAAAATCAAACATAGCAAAACTAGTGAAGTGGATCCAAGTGGAGACAAAGAATGGTCCTGCAAATAAGATGAAACAAAAATCAACTAGTCAGCAGTATCAACTAATTTGTTGGGAATTTATGTCATTTGCAAGATTCTTCCAAATGAAATTAGTGATAAGAAAGGGCTGAGAGGCTGAGAATGGAAAGAAGTATGCTGTGATCTCCACATTCACTCAGGACAGTACAAGAATGTAGAATGAAATATCAGATTCAAGCATAAATTTCCAATGCCTTTATTCAGTGAACTTATTTAATGTTTGATATACATGCAATGCAGGAAATTTTAATTAATAAAAATAAACCTCTTAACAATTTCTTGCAAGAATTATTGATATGTACAAATATTTCTAAGAGTTCTGGAAGAGTAGATACATGAGAGAGGGAGGTGGGCAGGAGAGACTAATCCATGAAAATTACATGAAGCAATGCATTAAAGAATGTACCGTTTGTGTTACTATGTGTACCAAGAGTTGGTAGTGACCCTTGAATATAAACAGTGATCATATTGATTATGTAACAGTTCTCTCTAATGAGATATGACTTAGAAGTTCATTTATTCATTTCTTGGGACTAATAAAAAGAATATTCATGTAGTAAATTTATATTAAGACCTCAAAAATATGTATGATATTACAGTGCAATGTAATCATATTTGGACTTAAATCATTCAAAATAACTAGGCAAACTTTTATATATTCTTGCCTTTATTCACATACTCAACAAGTTCTCTTCGGTATCTACTAAGCTTTGTGAGTTAAATAGCTACAAAGCCGGAGTTATAGGAGGTAGAAGATATTAATCCCTTCCTTAGTTGAGGACACCTGAAAACTATAAGAAAACGTTTAAGTATTAAGTTAAAGGTAGCTAGTGAAGGCATATTAGTTACAAAGAATTCATTTTATTTATGCACTCCAATGATAAATCAATAAAGATTTGCTAGAAAGAATTTGATTTAATCAGTTTTAGAATTTGCAGTGAATGTTTAGACATGTCTTCAGGGAGTGAATAATATAGAGAGATGTCAGGGAAGTATCCTGAACTGAGGTGTAGAGTTGGAAACAAACCAACAATGTTGAAGCGGCAATAAGGAAACTGATGAGTGTTTTACAAGAAAGAGCCAACTACTGTATTTGTTCTTTTTAGTTGTCAGTTCAGTCCAGTTGCGTTCTTTTTGGTAGAAAGAAAATCAAAGAACTCCAAGGTGTCAGTAAAGTGCCTTTAGATCTCAGGAGGTCCCATCTGGCTTGTTAGCTGAGACTATAAGAAATGGATGCAATTTATAAATAAATACCTTTAAACTTTAGAGTCAATTGAGGTTTTAAACATAAAGTACTCATATCATAGAGGTCAATGTATAGCATTATTTCAGTCAGATTAAAAATTTATTTATTTATTTATTTATTTATTTATTTATTTAAATTTATTGTTAAATTTGATGAGGTTACATTGGTTGGTAACAATTAGACAGTTTACAGATGTACAAGTCCACCTCACATCATTCATGCATCGTATTATGTGCCCATCACTCAGTATCAGTTCCCCTTCCATCACCTTATATCTAGTGCCCACTCCCACCTCC
>PVKE010037363.1:0-15941 GCA_004027555.1 Craseonycteris thonglongyai | reverse complement strand
TTTGCGGATGTTTGCTTCCTCTTTCTTGATGGACCGCACTGTAGATTCATTCACCCCGTAATGGCGTGCCACAGATGCATCACTTCTGCCCTCTTTGATCATATCTAAAAGTTTCACTTTTTCGCTGATGGTCATCATCTTCTTCCTCTTGGGCGCCCCAGAGGAAGCTTTCGCAGGGGCACAGCGCTTAGGCGGCATTATAAGGGCTTAATTAATAAAAAAAGTTATCGCTTAAACAAAACATGTTATCGCCAACACAACACTAAAATACAGTATGCAAGACAGTCAACATCATGGACAAGACTGGCGAGATACAACAAGAGAAGGTGCTAGGTGAGGCTGCGATGATGCGCAGACAGTCAACTCACAGGGATAAACCCACTCGTCCTCTCATTGGTCGATGTCGTACCGGAAACCAATCACACGCCTTTATGAGAGCCCGTGGGATGGACTCTGAGTCAGCTCATCTCTTTGTTTGACACGCAGGGATCCTTCTCTCTCGCGCATCCACATGAAACAACGCTCCTTTCCGCCATGTGGCTGCCGACATGGTTGTATTTTTTCATTTTTATTTTTTGATGAATATTTTGGAAAAACCCGCGAAGCACTAAAGCCGCAAACCATGAATCGTGAAGTGGCGAGGGAACACTGTATATCTCATAGTCTCATGAGTCTATAAATTAAATATTTTGTGAAAGAATGGTGCTACATATCCTCCACAATAGTCATTCTGTAGGATTTCTAGTTACAGTCATCTCACCATTTTATATAACTCTCACACTGCTAAGTAAAGAGGAAATAATGAATCACTATGAAAGATTTTCTTCACTACAGAGGAGTTTAGAGAGTGACTATATAGTGACATCAGAGAGGAGTATGAATGGAACCAGATGATGCTGAGGAGTGAACGAATGTTATGTCAGTGCTCTGTCTGGTGATAAAAACAAAAAGATCATGATAGCTGTTTCATATAGTCAAGATAATGAAGAATTTAAGTTCCTTGGGATGAATAATTTGGAGTAAAATATCTCTTGAAGTATGAAACATTGTAAACTCTGCACCATAATCTGGTACAAAGCAAGTAAAATATATGCATTAAAAATGTCTCACCACACTGAAAAAATCATGGCTTACAGCAAATATTTCGGTAGTAGGAAAGACCATGTGGTCATTTTGCATGAACCCAGTAAAGACTCATGTCAGAGCTGTGGATTGCAATGACTTCTCAAAAGAAGGTCATGACTAGAAAAACCATTGGCTTATTTGTGAGGTGGTACACTTATTTCACTTTCTAAGCCAGGGCAAGGAACTGATCACTGAAAGTTCATCCCAACTCTATGTTTGTGGAACTATATATAGTTTTGAGTACATTTTCTTCCTTATTTTTGCAGGTAACTGTCATCTTGCTTTACCTTTTTGTTAGTATTCAACAAATTTTGATTAATGTGATATTTCTTTTAAATAAATTGCCATCCCAATTATTAATGTGATAATGCAGGAAACAGATTATGTGCCCTACATAGATACGTAATATCTGATTTTTTATTACAAGAGGCATCAGATCTTTGCGAGGAACCAATTTGGAAAGTGTATTTCATATATTATTATGCTGCATTCTGGATATTAGTTATTGGTCAATATTTTTTTCTCAGGAATCGAAGTTTATTTCTTTTTGATCAATTTAAGAGTCTTATACCCTTGGTTTCAGGCTTACCTTTTTAAAATTAATAGATATTTATTAGTTTATTTAAAAATAATAACAATATTAAAAACACTGTAGAAGCTTTATTGATTGCTAACCCATATATTTTTGATTGCCCATAAAAATTTTAAATTGTTAAATTTAGGAGTGACATTGGTTAGTGAAAATTACATAGGTTCCTGGTGTACGTCGTTTGTGTATCACATTATGTGTTTATGGAAAGAAAACAGACTCAAGGTGGTAAATATATAATCAGGCTTAACTTTTTCAAAGGAAATTTATTATTAAAGAAAAACTTGTTCCTAGTTTTGTTCCAATTATTTAGATACTTCTCTAGAGTGATTTTACCTATAAAAAAGTTTTGTTTTGTTTTTTAAGAAAAGGAAGAAATGAACTACAGAGTTTCAAGCATATGACTATGTTGTAAGGATTGTGAAACAGCTTTATTAAAAAAAAAAAAAAAAGAGGAAATACTCTGGAAATGTGCCTGCTCATAAATAATTTAGTTTTTGTATGAGTTTCATGAAACCTGTAAGAGTTGCACAAGTAAATAGGAAACATGTCTGAATAGACTGTCATTCATTCACTAATGGCTGTTCCCAAGCAGAAAGCGTTTCTTCACCACCCCCTTTGGTCATGGATGAACTCTGCTCTTAATGGTCTGTGAATAACATTATAGACACTCTCCTGGGGACAGGCCTAGTTGCTAATAATTTCTACCTTGCAAATATGCTCACTGACCTACAATGGGGATAAAAGTGCAGACTTCTGGTGCTGCTTGTAGCAATTAAACTCAATGCCCAGGGTAGACAATTTCTACCCTCAGAATAAGAGTGGCTACTGCTGTGATCTGCCTTTGTTTCACATCCTGCGATTCTTGTTGTCTTTCTCCTGAAACTCCCTGTCAAGTGACTCCTTCCAGTGAAGGCTTCCAGCAGAGTCAACGTGTCTACGTTGTCACATATATGAAATTAGGTAGTGCCAAGCGTAAGACTACGGGGAATACAAGTTAACTTTTCTGTGCATAATGCTTCTATCTTTGATATATGCTCAGTAGAACCATGAGGGTGTATAAGTGGAAATGACAGCTCTAAATTGGAAGAGAGCCAGGGAAGAAGTCAGACAGGATTTTATACCCTCTCCACATAAACTTACTATTCTTTTTCAATGAAGAACTAAAATACGGTGCATTATTTATGATAATTCTGCATCTGGTTTTGAAAGTTTACGTGATAACACACTCCTCAAAGCCCAACCTCAAACTGAAGAATAAAGAAAAGTGTGATCACCCCTACCAGAAGAGTAAGATGAAATGGTATGTTTCCTGATTCCTGTTTCCTTTTTAGCAATCAGAAGAGGCCACCAAGAAGTGACTCATGTGCTTACGCTCTAACTATATATTTTAAATGCCAGAAAGTTCACACTTTAAATAATATATTTATACATACATATTTATTTACTAGAGTTTTTAATAATGCAGATAAATATATAGTTTTAGAATAGAAAATTAATACAAGCATTAGCCTGGTGCCTATAAAAATCACTCTACTAGAAACCTATGAAAAATTATGTTTCATTGAAAGATGGAAAGAGATTTCAACACATTTTACTCTGTGTATTTGTTGATGTAGCTTTTTAGTTTTTATGAAATGCTGCAAGTAACTAAGAAACATTAAAACTTGCTAGAAAAAGAATTAGCAGTTATTAAATCTATGAATTTCTGCAAAGGATAAAAATCAGGTAAATCACCAGAACATAAGGGAAAATAATTATGTCCTTAAAAAACTGGGTAGCCATTATTATGGCCCTTGAATTTGGTTATAGTTTTTAATTTTCCCAATGAAAAGCCAAATCACGTCTTCAGAATTTCTGTTTGGAACAGCTGTTCTTAATTACCAATAAATAACAGTGGCATTTGAGGAGCTGAAGTTTAATTCTTATCAATAAACTGAAAAAATATTTGGCAAAAATGCTGGAAGAACACGCTATCAATAAATTTCCTAGAGAAATCACATTTTATTTATTTATTTAATTTTAGTTTAGTTTAGTTTTTATGGGTCCAGCACATTTCTGCTGCAGGACTCTGCTGTCTACTATTTCTTTTATATTCATTTTATTTTTTCGAAAGCAGGTGAGAGAGAGAGAGAGAGAGAGAAGAGGTAGGGTCCAGAGCAGTCTCCATAGTTGTACATTAGTTGTGACATGGTTTCATTCCACACAGGTAGATGCGGGGTTGTGTGGGCCGGAACTGCGCCAGGGGCCTCCCACTTAGGATGTGAGAACTTTTGCCACCAGGCTCAGTGGTTACCAGTTGTATGGCACATTGTTCAGCATACGGGGTTTGAATGGGTTGGAGCTGGTATTTAAAAACCACAGACCTCACAATTGCAAGGGAAGAGCTCAACCTATTGAGTTATCCCAACATCCTCCACATTTTATTCTTAGTTAAGCCAAATGATTGTTTTTACATCTTATATTTTTCTTTATCTTTTCATAATCCATGATACTTTATATTTATTGCACTTATTATTGTTTTACATTCTTCTAAAAGGTAACGCTCAGGAAGGCATGGATTGTGCTTACTATGACAAATTCCATACTTGGCACACAATGAGTGCCCAATATACATGCATAGGAAGAATTAATATGTCAATGAAACACCCTCCCTGATCTCAGATGCCTTTATATTTTATATCATAGACACTATAGGTTGTAAATAATAACTTTTTTTTCTTTGACTATTAGGAGGTTAAAGGTCAAATAATTTTTTGCATATATAACGTATACAGCACAAGTTGAATGCATTTTGGATTTCATGTCATTGTTTTTATTTTCTTTGTTTTAATCTCACAAATATTTGGTGTGCCTTTATATACTACTTTCTAGTTTAACATAAAATATTGTGTGTGTGTTTTTTAATTGGAAAAGTGAGGAGAAAAACAAGATGAAATAAGGAAGGTAGGATACTAAGATGACAGGGAGGTAAAAAAGAAGAGACCAAAAAAAAAAAAATAGAGAGAGAAAGGAAGGAAGAAAGGGAGGTTGGAGCAATGGGAAGGACAAAAGAAAGGGAGAAAGTATGGGTTATAAAAGAAAGCAAGAAAATAAGACGAGAGAAGTACGGAAGTACAACCGTAGATTTTTTTGAAGAAAGGAAACTTAGAGGAAGTGACTGTGGTTGTAAGAAAGAAAAAGAATTTGGGAAAAATTCCTTAAATGGGAAGACTGAGACTGCGGAATAGGTTTCAAATATTTGTTGCTTAAACATGTTATATTTTGGGTAAATACAAATTTATCTTGGCGAACTACACTTTGCTTAAATTTGGGGATAATTAGAAAAGTTTTAGCTTTCTCAACCTATCAATCAATCATAAGATGAGATGAGAAGAAATACAATGATTTAAATGTATACGATGAAGCTATCTTAAGTAGTGTTTTTATACATTCTGAGTAACGGTAAAAATAATAGGGTTGCTTAATAATAAGTCTAGAGGAAGTAAGGCTTAGGCATAATACAGGCTTTTTATACAGTGAAGAGCTAAGTGATAACATATACAATCTGATAGCAGTGTGCAAGTCACAATTAGCTCATTCTTGGGCTGATGAAAAGAGTTGAAGTTGTCCCACAAATACAGCCATCAATAACTTAAAGGAACAACAATTCATGATTTGTTTGAAGGCTTAAAACACAATTGAACAGCAGACTATTCCAAAGCCTACTGCTGGTTCCTTGTCAGTGGTCACAGAAAAGAGCGATAGGAGCAAGTGATGAAATATGGTTTCTGGTTCACACATTCACTCAGAAAACACGTTCACTCTCCTCTCTAAACCTTCCTGCAAAATTATTTTAGAGACAGTAAAAGCTTTTCCTTATCATTTGGTTCCTGACATAAAGTCTTCTCTTTCTGAAGTCCTGAAATGAAATGACTTACCCTTAGTGAACGCATACTCTTGTATATGAGCACATCAGTGCTATGACAGCCCACAACTTTTCCCTATTGGCCTTATCCTGACGACTTTCCATCACAACAGATGAGGTGGTGGATGGAACAATGTCAAGCTAACCTTCCTGCCCTTTTCTACCATGCTCTGTGTCTTGGGAGACTGACTATTATGGACTACATTAATTGGGTGCCTTTGCTTTCTGACTTTGAGAATGATCTGACCGAAGAGCTGAAATAGCAGAAGATTCAAGGTAGGAGAACAGAGACAAGCTGTTTATTTCTTTACCCACATTTTGATTTGACACAGTCTTCAACTATGGACCTTATCGTGATGTCTTTCCCCCAATGTAGCAGGATTTTCTGGGACATCTCTTCTCTCTGCCCCTTCAGGTTTAGGTAAGTGTGATTCTCAACAACTGCTGGAGACTATGTGCCTCAACCTCCCAGGACAAAAAAAGTCTTTATTGATTTGTCTTCAAATAGTCAGCTTCTGTATCCTTCCATGACTTTATGTCACTGGATGTCAAAAATCCATTCTAGGCTTGGAAACTCAGGGCCACGTAGGGCTTAACAAACTGAGTTTCAGAAGCAATGCAAGAAACTATAATGCTTTAGTCCCATAACATTATTAGTAACTTCAGATGCCTTCCTTAAGGTGAAAAAAATTTAATAAACATTTTAATATTGCTAAATATGTCCAAGCGTACCTGATTTTAAGAAGCATTGCTTTCTTCTAAAAGTCACATTTGTTTGATTTTATTTTTCACTTATGATATTCACTTACCATGTATGAAAATATGAACATTTGGCTGGTCTCCTTTTTATTTGGTAAAATGAGTTAGAATATTCAGTTTGATCTCGTTCTTTTACCCCGCTCTTCCTCCTCCCATCCCCACCTCCCTTCTCTTTTATACTCTCACATTCCTTCCCCTTCTGTCTTCTTTAAATATTCAATGAGATACCTCAAGGAGTTCTGGAAGACAAGGCTCTCTGCTCAGATTAACACCTGTGGAATTCCACGTGCCAATACTGTGCCTGGTGTGTTAGGTAATCTCTCATTTCACTCCCTTCCTATGTTCCATGAACCAAAGCTGTCTCCACCCATGCTTTTTGTAGTTTGAAGATTTAAGGTGTAAACTCATGATCTGATATTAATTTTATGGCTTTGAACTTTTAATTTCATTTCTGAACTCCACTTTCATTAGCTGTGGAGAATAATAAAAATTAGGTACTGCATTCCTTTAAATAAGTATAAGTTACAGATGAAAACATTTATGATCTGGAAAGTATTGTATAGTTAAAGGGTACCTTATTCATTTAATTTTATTATTAGAAAAAGAATAAATTATATAACTTAATAGAGAGAATGTGTAAATTATAGTAGATACTGTGTTTTCTTTCATCACCAATTCTTCTGGCTTTAAATCCATTAACTTCAGTTAGTATTTCAGCTAGGATTAAAAAAATATATTTTTATGGTTTATATATCTATTGGTCCAAAGTCTCTGTCCTTTTATATGACTTCAATGTTCTTTAAAATAATTCAAAGAGAATAATTTATTTGTTTCATAAAAGAAATTGTGCTTTGAGATATGAAAAATACAGAAATCTTTCAATAGAGCCCTCATATGTTTTTAATAGTGTTATTTTTTAAATTTAACATAAAATATTTTTAATTAAAAAAATAATCTGTCAAAATTAGAATCATTACATTTTATGTTAACTTAACAAATACAGAAATTATTTTGAGTATTGATTTGAAAGTCATTTATTTCTCTGTTGATTTATCTTCTCTTTTCCTTGAAGAAAATTTTTTATCTCAAATAAATATCAAAGTAAATATAAATATAAACTAATTTTCAAGTGAAAGGACTCAACAGAAGGTCAAAAACATCATGTTTAGTCTGGTTGTTTGTATTTTATACAATTATTAAAGATTTCTGAAGCCTCTTAATTTTATTTAGAGATGTTGCAGCAATCATGGGTAATAAAGCCCAGGGCATGCCATTTGAAAGTGAGGTATTGTGTGGAATAAAAGCTCTAATGGATTTTGAAAAATAACCTGACCCAATAATGATGAAAAACTTTCAAATAAAGGAAGGAACCATAATGTAAAAGAGATGGCTGAGGATTTAAAAGATTGCCTTTGAATTTTTTTTTCAGAACACTATGGCTTTTCCTGAGAAACTTTGTTGTGTTTTCTTGTTAGAAGATGAGAAAACTAACTAACTAACTAACTAACTAAATAAATAAATAAATAAATAAATAGGGTAGGTTGCTTAGAAGAAGTGCTTTAAAACAAAAGCAAAACCAATTTTTTTTCTAAATATATGACCCATATTTCTTTATAATTTAAATGTAAATTGTAAATAGTGATTCTGAAGTTGTGCACATGACTAATTTTCACTGAGTGGCACACTGCATTTTAATTCGGAAAAGACTATTTTCCACATAAGACATTTATTAAATAAATTATATTTCATCTTTAAAGTTTTTCTTGTGTACCTTGTAAGTCTTCCCTCTCATCCCAAGTACAGAAATTATTAATCTGCTTTCTGCCATTATGGATTCATATCAATTTTCTAGAATTTTATATAAGTAGAATCATAAACTATATGATCATTTTGTTAAGTTTTGTTCATCCACCCAGATTATTTTAACATTCTTCATTCCCTGTATCAATATTTCATTTTTACATTGATGAGTAGTGTTCTACTATACAAATGTATTTGTTCTTTGTTTACTAACATTTTTTATTAAGATTTATTTTATTGTTTGAGAGAGAGAGAGAGAGAGAGAAGGGGGAGGACCCAGAGCAGTCTCCATAGTTTGTACATCATTAGTTTCTATGTAGTTTTATTCCACACAGGTGGATGTGGGCTACAAGGGTCAGGAACCAAAGTGAGCCCCCTCCACATGGGAGGCATGCCCCAGTTCAGCATATGGGTTTGCACAGGCTGGGGTAGGGACTCAATCTCCGGACTTCCTCATTGCAAGGCAATCATTCAATCTGATGAGCTATCCCAGCATTCCTGTTTACTAATCTTTTGATAGACATTGGGTTGTTGGTATTGTTAAGCTATCAGAAATAAAACTGCTATGAACATACTTGTATAAGAATTTGTATGGATATAACATTTAATTTCTCTTGGATAAATACCAAAGGAGCAAAAGGATTTGAGTAATTTTTAGGAAACTGACAAATCTTTCTTCAAAATTGTACCATTTTACATTTCCAACATCAATAATTAAGATCTGTGTCTTGTTTCTTTTTAATTAAAGTATAAATGTTATGCAATGTTATTTTAAGTTTTGGTAAGGCATTGAGAAAATACTTAGGCTAGGGTTACTTTTGCCCCACTGCTGAGGAAAAACCCTGTGATCACTATACCTGACTCTGGATCAAGTATGAGTGTTGCTATTCTGGCTGATGGGAAAAGAAATATTTCTTGGTCATTTGTGAGCCACTATGATTGTTTGCTCTTATTCACTAGGGTGATTTTCCCCTTCAATCCTTAAGTATTTTTTAATAAACATGCTGTGCTCAGTACTCATCTGAGGACTGGAGGACACTTGGTAGATACCCAAGCTGTCCTTCTGTGTATTCTTTTCTCTCCTGTACTCTATTCTGTGAAATAAACCATTTTGTCCTCCTTGGACTGTGAGCTTCACCTCCTCAACTCAAAGGGACTGTGGACTCTGCCATAATTTCCTTTCTTTTGTCTATGGCAGGCTGGATTTTCTCCAGAATGAAAGTTCTGGCAATTTTGAGCTCACATATTTTGTTTTAGGCAAAATATTAAATTTCTGTTGCTTCCTCTGGGCAAGAAGCAGATGTCTTCATGTTTTTGTTGGTTATCTTTTTTTCTATTCGTCTTACTTTTCTATTTATGTTATGTAATTTAAGTGTCAGTGTGGTCCGTGTTGAGCTGGGAACTTTGAAAGTCAGAGGATTTAAAGATAAAATTATATGGTCTTTAAGTACTCATTGCTTAGGTAAAACCAATAAGTATATTAAAATACAAATTAATAAAGTAATGCCCTATACAAGTCTCTATACACGATTAAAAGAAATTATCTTTTCCTAGACATTCAAGTTATTTAATCTTCAGAAAAACGTATCTATTGTAATAAAACATACCCTGGATGTACTTCAAAAATACCAAATTGATTTTTAAACCACTTGGATCTTGGTCTCACCCCAGAAATCTAAAATTAAGTAAGAATCTCTGGGATTTACCTCAAGATTAGTAATTTAAAACACTCCCAAGATGATTTGAATGCATATGAGAAATGTGGTCTTGGACTAATTGATTTTGATACTGCACGTATGTGTGTTTGTGTGTATGTGTGTGCAAATGTGCATATGTGCATTTGCATTTACTACCCAAACTTTTAGAAACAGAAAATAATGAAATCAGTTTTTTATTTAATATTTAAAGGTACTTCCATTTGAAGTGATTTTTATAGAAGCTGGTGGTACCCCTTCCCCCTGAGGTAAGTAAAAGGAAAGAAATTCTATCATTAGGTAATAATATGATCAAATGCCACAGTATCAAAATCTAGAACACATACTCAGGAAATATTACACTATCTGGACTTCATAAAAAGATAGTGATTATGTGTGTGTATTTTGTATTTTGTATTTATGTATGGTAGAAGTAAAGAATGATAGAAAATGAAGAATGACATAATTTAATTCTCTAAGATGTAGACAATATTGTATTTTTTGGTTTAGGAATGTTTGTGTTGGTAACAAGAAGTTATTTGTACAAAATTATGTCATATAAACATAAATTAATGCCTTGAATGTGGTATATTTATGAAATCTGGCTGGTGTGAATATAGTTTTGAATTTTTTTTCTATTTTATTCATAATTATAAGACAGTCTTTCAGATTGTCCAGAGCTCACAAAAATATGTTCAGCTAAAAAGAGAAAGCTTGAATGTCAAAGAAAGTCATGTTAGTTTTCATGTATTTACTCAACAATATATTTAATTAGTGAGCTACTTTTAAAATTTAGTTAAATGCTACATAATGTTTTTTAATACATAATAATCTAACAAATTATTAAAGAAAATAATATCACACAGTTCACTTGTTACCACTATTTATTTAATCATGTTCTTGTTATTCTTCCTTAAGACTAAGAAGACTATTTAAATAATGAATAAAGTTATGAAGAATAGTGTGGTGTTTATTTTTGGTAAATACATAATCTGCCAGTGTAATGTGATGGAGAGACAATTGTCAATTTAAATTGTACTATACTGAGTATGTGATCCTTGACTCTGTTATCTGTAATCTGTTTTTCAGTTGAAAAATGATGAAATACACAGTAAAATTTAGGGACGTATGTTTTTCACCAGCATAAATGATACTTAACAGCCTGTGATAAGATTAGGTATTTTCTTCAGCCAGATAGTACAAGTATTTGTCAAAAGCCCCAAAGGTAAAATCTATCTAAAAACAAATCCTTTAAAGTAAAAAAAATAGACTAATTAAGCCCAATTGTGACTATTTTGGGTGACAACTGGAAGGCACAGTTAATGGAATTCTCTTTCATATTGGGTGGTTGCAATTCTGGTACGCTCTATAAAACTTAGGGAAGAGGTTGGTCCAGAGACAAACTAGCAGACCCTGTCTTATATGAAAAAAGAAGTCAGTAAGAGATAACCAAGTCGGATAAGCAGAACAATTTAAAATAAATAGAAATCCACTGTTGTTTTTTTTTTTAAATAGAAAATTGTAATTTTAACAATGGTTCAATAAGGCCATCGGGAGCATTTACAGAAAATTGTGCTATTAAGCAAGAACTCCATGGTGACAGTTTAAACCTAGCACAAAGTAGCAAAACGTACTAAGGAAGAGTCAATAACAGGAAAGTTATAGAGCTTGCCTTTTATTTATTTATTTTTTCTTTGTTTAGATTATGTTAGCATGTAATGAAACTTCAATTTACATGCGGTGATTTTAAAATTAAATTAGTTTTTTTGTTTGTTTTTTTTGTTTATTGTGATTTGTTTTTTGGTGTTTTGTTCCTGTTTTTGTTTTTATTTTTCCTCTTCTAACCTAAGTTATGGTAAACAAAATCCCAAATGTCAATTTTTTTTTGTCTTGGTAGAAAAGTTTTAAGTTAAGGGAAAGAAAATTTAAATATTTATATCTGAAGACATCATGTTCTATTTTATTGGACAAATGGTAACTATATCTTGAGAATCACAAAGAAACTCTCTGAAAAAGCATTACTTTGTTTAAGAGGGTGTAAGAATACAGCTTTGAGTGACTGATTATACGTTTATTATCTATGGTGTGCTACGTGTGCCTCCGGGCTTCTCGTACATACGTGTTGTGACTATATCTGTTCTCTTTTGTTAACTGAATTATTGATTATCATTAATTCTGTCTGCATTCCATAAGATTGCTCTAAGATTTAAGGAGAAAAGGAGTATGTTTTTTACTTTGTGCTTCTCATAACCTCTGGTTGAATCTCTAACATATGCAATGGAAAATTAAATGGTTAATTGAGTTTGGGAGTAATTCCTTTTTTTTCTTTCTTATATATAGGTAAACATTAAAAATAGTAACAATGGCTTGTGCACACTTTTGTCATTGTTTAAATATAATTTGAATATCATAACTATTTTTCAGAGCTTATTAAATGTTAAAGTATAAGTGCCCCAGAAAAGGAATTTCACTTCTAGGTATGAACAAAATGGAAGTGTGTACATATGTATACAAAGAGATATGTACAGCACTTTTTAAAGTGTCGTTAAGAGTCCCAAACTGAAAACAATCTAAATGAGCATCAACAGAGAAATGTTATAAATGAATAGTTATAAGTGAATCATTGCTATATCTGTAAGAGTGAATTTCACATAGGAAATGTTCCACAAAAGTAGCCAAACAAAAAATTATGAATTCATGTTTCCATTTATGAAAAATTCAAAAAAAAGAAAAAAGTAATCTATGTCAGAATGCTGGATATTTTGAGGAAAAACAATATAAAAATGAAAGCTTTCCTTACACCTTTATTTTTCTATTCATATGACTTTATAAGTAAAATGCTTTAAATGCCAACACATCTTGGGCCAAAAAGCCCTTATATATTGACAAATTAAATTATTTTTAGTATCTCACTCAAGTCATAGAAGTAAATTTTGTTTCTTGGGGCATCTAGAGTGGCGTTTCACCTTCATGATGCACAAACAATTATAAAGCACGTACTATGTATAAAGTTCAGTCCTGTCACTCACTCATGATGATAATTTTTCCAGTGAGTTGTTTTCAAAAAGGCTATTTAAAATGTTGATTTGTGCTTGCGTCGTGTGATACAGTACTTTCCTTGACTAACTACGGGCTCCTGAATCTTCAACCTTCGTTGATTAGTGAGCCTCCTTGAACAAAGACTAATGATCAAAGAAGAAAAGTAAAATGGGCGGACATGAAGAAGACTAAAGACAGGGTCTACATGCCTGATGTCAGAATGACTCCCAGACTCGTTCTGGACCGTATCTGGGAAACCTGTGTAAGCAAGTTCTCAGCAAGTGCTGATTCAGTTGTGCCCATGATTGCAAGAATAAAAGCATACAGTTGAGAAAGGCTATGCCCTAGAGATTCCTTTGAAAGACAGGCTATACCTTGCCCTCGTTTTTGAACTTGAAACTTCAGTAAGACCAAATGTATAAATGTAAAATTTTGGAACAGGTAAAATTATTGTGACATGGCTACATACAACTCACTTTATCAGTGTTCGTAAACAATGTCAGCTAAATAGGATTATGGAGAAATAATTGGTAAACAACTAAAGTCCCATGGAAGACATTATTTTATCTAAAATGTTATCTCAGCACAAAAGTTATCTAGAATTAAATGACTACTACAGTTTTGAATGAATTGCCATGTTTAATCATCTTTGTTGTTTATTATTTTTAAGTATGATAACCCCATTGAGATCCCAAAACTGGAATTTGTTATGATTTTAAAATGTTTTTGAAGTTACGAAATACTGTCTTTTTTAAAAGAATGCAAATTTAAAACTATATAGCGTTCACATTTATTGATACCCTTATTTGTTTATTCAACAAACACTTAATTCAACAGCCATTTAATAGATTCCTATTAAGTAAGAATGATATACTATAGAAAACTAACATTCTATTCTACTGATGCTCTTATAATAATAATTTAATAAGTATTGATTAGAATATTTGCTTAGACATGTTAATTAGATACATTAAAATATGATGTTTTGATATCAACACAAAGTAGTTCATTCTTTAAATGTTTAAAGATCACACAATAACTAAAACATAAAACTGTGACACTTTATAAATTTTTATTACATGCATATACTTTTGAATGACTGTGTACAAAATATATGTAAGTATTAGCAAGTAATTATTAAACAAGTTTTAGTGGTAGTCTAATAATTTTTAAGGTCACTTGAATTTATCCAACCTTGTAATATCATACTTGATAGTAATATATGGAATTCATGGAATGCAGATTGATGTTGGCTATTTAGAAAGCCTTTAATTCCTACCTGAGAAATCAGGAATAGATTGTAACTAATTAAAAACTACTTCTAATTCTTAATTTAGTGAAATGATGAAATCAGCAGTATTTTACAGATACACAGAAATAAAGGATTTAGTGCAAATGCAAGAAAAGACAGGAGAGATTTAGAATTTCTGTGGTATAGATTGAAAGCAGTTTGAGTTTCTTAAAGCATAATGAAGTAAAGGGGGGAAAAAAGCATCTACATTAAAGACATATCTAGAAAAAAGTAAGTCTTGAGCTTTAGTTTGTAATCCACATTTGTCAAAGAATGTATTGTATGTCATGAGATACATTTCTCTCCCCCTATTCAGTATTAGTAAGATGTGTTCTCTCTTCCAATCCAAGGATGAAATAAAATATACAGTTTCCAGAAAAAGTAACTAGATGAGTCCCTTATGTGGAAAAAGCCATTTGTTTTCTATTTGTAATTATAATTTATCATTGTATCAAATTGGAGCCAATGTGTTTCCTAACATATATAAAATAACATGTGTTATACTTAAATTTGTAATACTCAACAATAACATAGTTTTCTAGATATTATATTTTAGAACCTACACTATTATTAATTGGCTTATGTATCTGTGATACACATTTTTATTTTTTATTCATGCCTAATATAGTGCTTAAATTTGCTCAAACTATTATATTACATTTACTTTTGAGAACACGTTTTCTTGCCCTGCTCCCACCCCAAGCCGTTTTCTGAGAATTTTATTTCTACTATGTACTGCTAATAGGCATGGGCTCTTGAGTGAAGTTTCCGGGACAAAAGTTTGGCTCTGCTATCTGTTTGTTAACTTGGCAACCTCTGACAAGTTTCTTAAACTCTGTAGCTTAGTAGTGTCACCTAAACCTGGGGATAATGCTCATTTCAATTTAATGAAATCATTGTCAGAAAAGATACGCCTAAAATCCCTTAGAAGAGTGCCCAGCAAATTGTATACACAATAAATGTTAACTTTTTAAATTTAACTTCTATATTTTTAATTTAACACTTTAATTGGGTAAAACAGTAATAATATTCAAATTTTTTTTCTTATATTGATCTATTTTACATCAGCATTCTCCTAAAGAAAATTTCTCATAAGCAAAAGAGATATTAAAGAACTTTTAATTTCTTTTATCTTATCACAAACCCAAATTTATGAAGTTCCATTACCTGAACAGGATCCAAATATATTAATTCACCACTTAAAGATATTTCTGGGGAATTTTTGCATTTGAGGCATTGTTGTATGATTGGCTTTTGTATCATATTGCATTTGATGTCCAGACTTCATTAACTGGTTTTACATTGAATTAAAAATATGAAGTATTATAATCTGAAGGTAATGATGATAAGAATTTTAATGGAATTATTTAATAGATACCCTACTGAATTAAGACTGAGAAGAAAAAAGCAACAGATCACTTTTAAAAAGTTATTTAAGCTTTTGAAACTCACTCTTTTAATTTTAAAAAAGTCATTTATTAAAACCTTTCTTCCTTCCAATAAACCACATTTACATAATTTTATAGTGATACTTAAATGATTAAATACTACCCCAGGAATAAAAAGAAATAAATAAAAGAAAAAGAAAAGACTAGAAGTATAGATAACAGAACAAAAACATCAATAGAAAAAATTAAAAATTTTAGGATGCTTGTTTTATTAATTCAATGAACTATACATAATTCTACTATAAACACTTTAATTTCCACTTTTTATATAATATAGAAAACATTTTAT
>PVKE010037362.1:0-15945 GCA_004027555.1 Craseonycteris thonglongyai | reverse complement strand
TTACCAACCAATGTCACCCCATTAAATTTAACAATAAAATATAATAATATTTAAAAAAAATAAAAAAATAAAAATAAATAAATAAATCTAAAGCACACAAAAAATGATACATAAGGCATTACTCTAGTCCCTTCTACCTAAATGCAAGACATCCATCAATATAAGCAATGTGTCTCTCCAATCAAAATAGTGCTCAGCCGTTTTTATAATATATGTCTTAAGAGTCACAAAACATTAATTCCACTATGTTAATTTCTGATATCACAGGGACAGTGAACTTTACTAATTTAAGGGTTCAAATGGGCTCAGTTAGCTTTTGTTTTATTTATTTTTAGGATCAAAAAATTACTTTTTTAAGTTTTATTTTCCAATTACAGTTGACATTCAATGCTATTTTATATTAGTTTCAAGTGTATAGCATAGTGGTTAGACATTTATATCATTTATGAAGTGATTTCCCCTGATTAACCTAATACCCACCTGGCATTATACAGTTATTACAATGTTATTGATTATATTCCCTGTGCTGTACTTTATATCCCTGTGACTATTATGTAACTACCAGTTTGTAATTATTATATTAATCCTTTCTCCTTTTTCACCTAGTCCCCAAACTACCTTCCCATCTGGCAACAATCAGTTTGTTCTCTGTATCTATGAGTCTGTTTCTGTTTTGTTTGTTCATTTATTTTATTATTTAGATTATGCAATAGAAATCATGATATTTCTATTTCTGTCTGACTTATTTCACTCAGCATAATATCCTCTCTAGGTCCACTCATGTTTTTGCAAGTGGTAAGATTTCATTCATCTTTATGGCCATGTAATTATTCCATTGTATATATGCACCACCTCTTCTTTATCCGATCCACTATTGATGAACACTTAGATTGATTTATAAAGAACTCATATAACTCAATATCAAGATAAACAATCTAATTAAAAATGGGCAGAGGGCATAAGACTGATTTATAAAGAACTCAAGAAACTCAACACCAAATAAATAAATAAATAAATAAATAAATAAATAAATAAATAATAAATACAAATAGACAGAGGGCCTAACCAGATATTTCTCCAAGTAGGACACACATGGCCAATAGGCATATGAAAAGATGCTCAACATCACTAATCATCAGAGAGATGCAAACTAAAATCACAATGAGATATCACCTGACACCTATCAGAATGGTTATCATTAATAAATTAACAAACAAGTGTTGGCAAAGATGTAAAGGAAAGGAAACCCTCACACATTTTTGGTAGAACTGCAAATTAGTGCAGCCACTATCAAAAACAGTATAAAAGTGCCTCAACAAATTAAAAGTAGAACTACCATATGACCCAACAATTTCACTTCTTAGTCTTTATCCAAAAAAATCCAAAACACTAATTTGAAAAGGTATATCTACCCCTATGTTCACTGCAGTGCTATTTATAAAATCCAAGCTATAGAATCTTTTGTTTTATATTAAGCAAGGGATATTATAATGTGATGATACCTTTGTGCCCAAACCGTGTTATATGGCCTATACATTTCCGTGGGAGAAGTGTTTCTTTAAATTAAATATGTCTGGAGGATTTAGAAGTGAGCTAAGAGAGGCTTTTATTTTTTATTTTTATGTTTTAATATATTTTTATTTATTTTTATTTTTGACAGAGAGAGAGAGAGAGAGAGAGAGAGAGAGAGAGATACAGAGACAGAGAGAACTGAACTGGGGGAGCTCCCAGCTCAGCACATGGTTCCGCACGGGCCGGGGCGGGGATTCGATCCGAGGTCCCCGGCGATGCAAAGTGAGCGCCTAACCCACTGAGCCATCCCGGCTTCCCCAAGAGAGGCTTTCAATAGCATTACTAGCAGCAAAGCCTTGCATCACCATTTACAAAGCAATATAAGACCCTTTATCATTAGTTCCCAGTGTGACTCAGCCCTGCCTCCCTGGTTCTGTGACTTCTTAGAACTGCTGGAGAAGTAAGTGTTATGAGAAACTAATGTGTTTGGTGAACCCTGATGTCAGATTGGTTAGTCAAGACACCCCCTATGAGCTGACTTGCCATCCAGGAGCCTACGTTTTTCTCCTCTTCCTTTCCAGCCACAAGAAAAAGCAAGCTAAAATTTTCTGATCTATGGTATGACTTAGTTTTCTGATACAGTGAACAGAGACTAGTACCCCTTCTCCTGCACTCAGCCTCTATGAACAAAGCATAACACAGCATTAGGTAAAAAATATAAAAATAAAAAGAAAACATGAAGCTTTATGTTGATTCTTAGTAGTAGAAAATACTAAAGTCAAATATAATATGTAGAACTTTCCAAAATCATAATTTAAAATTTGCTGTACTAGTAGAAATCCTCAAATAGTATTAGTATGTACATAATTGATTTATATGACAACTGGACCAAATTTAATTTAATTAGGAGGAACTATTGCCTCTTGAGATTGTTATGTGGTTTATTTCTATGTAAACTTTTCAACTGTTTATTAAAACGTGTCCAGTTATTGCACTGAGGAGACTTTTGGAAGTGCATTGCCTTACCTGGGAGTCCAGGTTGTCCAGTTGAAGTATTCAATAGTGATCCACAAAAATATTACAGGTGCATCAATCAAAAGGGCAGGCAGTCATTGGAAGTGAATCAAAGGCCATGGGGGAAAAGGTATAAAGAAAAAGAAAAAGAAAAAAAGAAGAGGTATACTGATTAGAAAAAAAATGAATTAACTTTATAAACCCATTTTGTACATATACACACATACAAGGACTGTCCGGAAAAAATCCAGCCATTATCAATATAAAGAGAACAGTTCCATAGCTGGTTACTTTACAGACAGCCCTTGTACACTTCAGAAATGTTAGTAGATAGAAGGCTTTCAAAAGACCTTGTAGGGGAAGCTGGGATGGCTCAGCAGGTTAAGCGCTCATTCTGCAGCCCTGGAGTCCGAGGATCAAATCCAGCCCTAACCCATGTGGACCCGTATGCTGAACTAGGGTGTGGCCCCAGCTTGGTTCTTTCCAGGGTGAGCTTCCCATGTGGGAGGCCCCCAGTTCAGCCCCCAACTCACAGGGGCACACCTCCAATGTAGGAGGCCCCTGGCCCTGTTCCTGCCCTGGGTGGCCCCCCACCCACCTGTGTTGAACAAAACTATGTTGAGAACTATGGAGACTGCTCTGGGCCCTCCCCCTTCTCTCTCTGTCAAAAACAATAAAATAAATCTTTAAAAAGACCTTGTAACAAAAATAAATGATAACTATGTAATGTGATAGAGTGTGAGCTATCACAATGGCAACCATATTACAATATATAAAAGTATCAAATTAACTCATTACGTACCTAAAATTTACATGTTATATGCCAAATGTATTCAATTAAAAACCATCCCACAAAGATCAATTATCTATTATGCAACAGATATTGTTATAGGTACTGAGGCACAACAGTGAATAAAACAGATACAAACCCTTGCCTTCACAGAGATTACAATCTTGTGGAAGATTTTTTCAGATCATCTGTTTGGAAAAGAATTGCATTGTAATATACTGTATGTTCTTAACTCTCAGGAAATGATTCTGAGAGTTAATTTTATGTCTTTATTTATGTATAGAGAACATAGCCAATGGCAGCAGATTTATGAGTTGTATTACAAATAATAATTGTTCTGATTGGAAGAGACACTATTTCTATTCATAATTTCTCCTGTGGAAAGTCTCTTCCCAGACGCACACACACATGCACACACACACACACACACACACACACACACACAGGCTTCAAGTCAGATTTCTTTGTAGCTGGGCCATTCGCTGTCCTTAGAACTCCACATGTGTGCACTTTGAAACGCTAAAAAACAAGGTGTTTCTAAATGGTAGCTTTGTAATACTGCAGTCCCACATTCTGGCAGAATATTTCTCATTGGATGCTGTAGTACTCAGTAACTGCTAGCCCAGGTGACACTCTAAGATTGGTTCATCACCCCTTAGAAAGCCACATCATCCTGGGAAAGAGATTGGATTCATCACCCCTTAGAAAGCCACATCATCCTGGGAAAGCAACAGCAGTTAGTGGAGAAAAGAAGCTGTGGTTGTCATGCCCATGCCTCAGATGCTGGCTGGAGATGAAACAATCAGGATAACCTTCCTCTGGGCCCAGGTTCAAGAAGACGTTAAATATTCAAGTAACAGCTACTACCTAATGTCAAATTAGCATGGAAAGGAAAAGATGAAAATGAGGGGAACAAATATATGCCATTGGAAAAATGGGAATTGGGAATACTTGTTGAGCCCCAACAATCCAGATAGAGATTCAGGCTAACTGGAAACATCAAATGAGGACATCTATCCCCTCCCCTGGCTTTTATGTTCTCAGTGGAAGTGCTTCTGACTTCAGACATAGAAGTTAAGCTGTCTATTGACTTTGATAGTAAGAATCCAAATAAAGACTCAGGAAAAACAGGATGGTGTAAAAATCTGTGAGCTGGTGCCTAAAAATCAATATCCATGGTGTCTAATCCTGGTTTTACCAATGACTCATTCAATCTTGGGCAAATTCTCTTTTCTACTCTCTTAGGGAACCATATGAAATGAGGTGATTTCTAAAAATCCTCCAGTTCCAATAGTTTGTAATTCTCTAATAGATTTGTCTTTCATTTTGGTGCCAAGTTAGTTAAAAGTACAGCCAAATCTAGTCATTTTATCAGTACAACATGACATTAGAAGTTCCGTGAGCTCAGAGCCCACCATTATGAGCTTGTGAATAAATAAGAACACGACCAAATCAAAATAGCCTAGTTGAAATGCAGCCAATCATTATTTTGTCCAGGGTAACAGCTTTGCTTATATGAAATATAAAGTGGCTGGATTTTAGGATGGAAAAGTTATACAAGTAAACTTAATTGAGAATACTATAACAAAGTAAATTTAATTGATGAACAATTGGCTCCACCCCATTTTTTTCTGTTCTTGCAGCTTCTTCATTTTGCCAGGAGACTGGGATGTTGGTGATTGCTGTCAATCAGCAGAGACCTCCACAGATACACATTAGCAGATAAAGGCTATATAGATGCTCAGATTTTGTGAAGGGTGGTTTAGAAAACACACACACAAACACTACTTTAGTCTGATTGCAAATCTGTGGTCGATAATAACATACTCTGTGGAAAACAATTACCTATCACTGTTCCAGAGCTGCTAGGCAATGGCCCATTCATTTTCTGAGTTCTGACACTGGGTTGGTTTGCTCACCCTCTCTCATCAGCTCCCACACCCATAGTTGCTGTGCTTTTAATTGCCCACCTTCTCCCCACTTAGGATGCCTTTCCACCCTCAATGTCATCTGACCTACTACACTGCGGCTTAGTTACCCACAACCTCCTTTTATATCTCAGAATACATTCTTATTTGATCTCTGCAAGCAAATATAGGATATGATATCTTAGTGTGTGTGCATATATATATATATAAATTCTTCTCAATGCTAAATCTGGTCCCCTAAATGGGGAAGGGTTTCATGCCCATGAAGTCCCAGGTGAAGGACTCTTGTTCAATCCGATGGGAGAAAACAGAGAAGCCAGATTAAAAACCTGGGTGATTCTTAAGGCCACAGGCAAAAAAAAGAAAAGAAAGAAAGAAAACAAAAATACTTGTCTTCTTTACTTGCAAAGTGTTAAAATGCTTCACCACAGCTTTTGGCTTATATGCAAACCCGAAACAGCCATGGAATCAGCCCAGGAGTCACAGAGACTGTGTTCTAGTCCGGGTTCTTTCATTTACTAACTGTGACATTGCCTTTAGCTCTCAACCTTGATTTTCTCATCTACAAAATGGGGGCAAATAGAGTACCTATACAACTAATGATATTCATCATATTTAACAACAAATATGGCATGGGCACTAAGCAATGAGAACAGAAGTCAGCCCAATCAGAATAGAAACCAACTATAAACAACATGTGTAGACATGCCAATGTGTCTCACAAGTGGTGGTGAGGATTAGATGAGATCATGCACGGAAACCCTGTAGCAGACTACCAGATTCAGGGGTCAAGACTCAATAACCTTTACACGTGATTACTTTTTATTTAGTGAAGAAGATGAGTAAGAATTATCCAAAAATACAGTGAGTCTATGGTAAGCCAGGGTCAGGGCACCCAGCCCCCTGTTTCTGAGACATCTTGCTACCCTAGGAACAGACTCAGCCTTTCCTTTTCCTTTTAAAAAATTATTTTATTGTTTTTGACAGAGACAGAGAGAGACAGAGACAGAGAGAAGGGGGAGGGTCCAGAGCAGTCTCCATAGTTGTACGTCATCAGTTTTCAACACGGTTTTGTTACACTTGGGTTAGCGGAGGCCATGCAGGGTGGGAACTGGGCTAGGGGCCTTCTGCATGGGAAGCACACCCCAGTTCAGCATACAGGTCTGCATGGACCAGGCCCAGGATTCGATCCCCAGTCTCTGGGGCTGCAAAGCGAGCACTTAACATACTGAACCATCCTGGCTCCCCCCACCCCACCCCACCCTTTTTTAAACATTTGTTTTTATTGTTTTTGATAGGGAAAAAGAGACAGAGACAGACAGACAGAAGGGGGAGGGTCCAGAGCAGTCTCCATAGTTGTATGTTATCAGTTTTTCGACATGGTTTTATTCCACACAGGTGGGCAGGGGCCACGCAAAGCAGAAACTGGGCTGGGGACCTCCTGCATGGGAGGCACGCCACCTTGAGCTGGGGGCCTCCCACATGGGAAGTAAACCTGAGGCAGGAGCCAAACTGGGGTCCTCCCACATAGAAGGCTGGCCTGGTGAGAACCAAACTGGGGGCACACCCCAGTTCAGTATATGGGTCCACACAGGCCACGGCTGGGAATCTATCCTCAGACCGTGGGGCTGCAAGACGAGCACTCAACCCACTGAGTCATCCTAGCATCCTCAGGGACCCAACTTTTCAAAACTAGTACTCAAAAGTATCTTCATTGAAAAGGCCATATCGAAAGCAACAGCATTTATTGATATGGGGGGAATTTCCTCCAACATCTATGTTCTACTGTTTGACTGCTCAGCTTTCTTTGTATTATGCCAACCCTGACAGAAATTGTGCATGCTCAAAGAGCAGGAGCTCCTCATTGTCTGCCTGAGCATATTGGAATTCAGAACATTCTTTCCTACTTTTTATCCTATGATTAGTTGTTTTAATCCCCTGAAGGTCAGCCTCTGGCACAACTGTGAAATCTCATGAGTTTATCTTGACTGCTCCTTTCAACAGTGTCCCCTTTTCCCAAAATACTAAACCTGGCTTCCAGATCCATCCTCCTGGCCTACTTTCCCTGCCAGCTGAGGAGGACTTTAATCCTATCCTATCTTTGGGCAAGAATACCTTAAGACTACAGAGTCTTCTAGACCCATAGGAATTACCTCTCTAATGATTCAATCTCCAGTTCTATAACATTTAGAGAGGACATTTTGATAGAAATTTGTCTCCACATCTCTCAATTTCTACCATCTAAATACAATATATACAATGCATTGTATAATATATAACACAGAAGTATTTTAACTATATCAAAACCTTTTGGTTAATAGCTAGCTGCTGGTTTCTTATTTCTTGGCATTAATGTGGGTGGAGAGAGACAAATGCAGCACAAGGTAATGGAAAGAGGCCTGGACTAGAAGTCAGAAGACTGACAACTTCCTGCTAACTCTGCTGAGGGACCCTGGGTAAGCTCATTTTCAAATGGAGAAGATGGTGCTAAGTTTCCCTATCCACACCAGGTGTTGGACTAGGTACTTTTCCCAAAGCCCCTGTGCATTATAACATTCTAAGAGTTTATAAGAATTTTACTCAAAAACATTCTCTATGAAATGTAGCCTGTGTCCTTACACAGTGTGGCCTAGATAGAAATGCTTTTGCATTGCCATAAGAGACTTTGAAGCCGAAGGCAGAGTAGGCAAGTTTGTTTTCAGTGGCCTACTCCTCCAGGTACATCTCTAGACTTCCCACTGGCTCCACAGGAAACTGCACATGGGCATACCTGTGTGGTTTTGACTAGTGCCCACTGTGCACAAGAGTCACAACTGATATCAAAAATTCTTTCTGAAACCATCAACCACAGACTATGAGTGGCTAGGAAATATCATCTAGTGATCTTTTAGAGACCAGTGATGTTGCTCAACCATTTTCTGACCTTGAGACTCTGTGGCAAAAGGGATGCCACAGATCACAGAACACCGTCAGTGGCAGAGCCAAGACAACACACTACCCACCCTGTGTCCACCAGAGCCTGCTGAGGGGCAGCAGGCAGGCAGGCATCTGTGCCTCCAGACACAACCCTTCAGAACAACTGAATGAACAATGGCTGCAAAAGACTGGGAAAACAACCATAAAAGGCCCCAATGGTTTTAAATTCTTCCTTCCCAGTAGCTGTTAAATTGTATACACATTTTCTAAAACTTCTCTCACATTTTTTCTGCCTAAATGTGCTTTCAGTACATCACGTGGTAACAATCAATGGTTCTTACATTCTCTTTTCTCTGAAAAAAATAATGACTAATATGTGAGCCCAGCTTTGCCAAAACACCAACCGCATTTTGGAAACAAACTGGATTGGTTGAGGGATATTGCTAAAAGCCCTTTTAAGATAGTGTTTTCTTATCTATTGGAGAGCCAGTCAAATCTCAGTGGCAAATGTCTTCTCTAAGCTGTTTGTTGTCTGCAGTTATTACTGAAATGGCCCCATCAGCTTGTCCCCACCTCTGCCCAGCAGTTTTTAGTAAAATCCTTCCATTCTGGCTTCATAAGAGTGCCCTCTAGTGCCTACCGAATCTGGAGACGGGGATTCCTGTTTTTATGGGAAATGGGTTTAGCTATAACTTGTCCTTGACTCTGTCAAGATATAGTCTTCCTGAAGGCATCTCTAAAGCACCTAATTCACAATTTAATCTTTCAGAAAGCTGTGAAAGGAGTGTTTTGTCATTGAACAAACAAAGCAAACCAAAATAAAGAAAAAAGAGGTCCATAAAAGAAAACCTGGCTTGTTGTCCCTTCTTAGAACCATTTCCACTCAAGATATGGGGTGTTGCTTGAATTGTAAAAATAAGGTGCGCAGACACAGGCTGACTATATCAATTGAAAGTTGACAGTGACTTTTTGATGTGTTTTGGAGTTCCCCAGATGAAAGCATCTATATTTGTATGTTAGATTTCAGCAACATGTTTCCTTAACTTGATTATATATGATACTTTTACTTTGAAGGATCCTGAAATTTTCTAGATACAATAAAGATTTGCTTCTGTTAATAAAGACCTGAAATTTTTCATTTATAAGTGTGTGGGAGGAGGGGATACTTTATTCCATTTTGTTTCCATATTTCAGATTTTGAAGTATTAGAAGGTCCATAGCGAATGCTACTTCAGCACTGGTTCAAATCAGCAGGGAAGATTTTCACTGTAAATTTTACATTTCAGTTTCTCAAGAGGCTGTTACTCTATTCAATCCCAAATATTTTAGGCTGACACAAGGAATGGCAGCTGCCAATGTGAGATTCATCTGCTTCATTCACATTTTTTTTTATTTTATTTTTAAATTTATTGGGGTGACATTGATTGGTAACAATTAGATAGTTTCTGGATGTACAAGCCCACAGCACATCACCTATGCATCGCATTATGTGCCCACCACCCAGAATCAGCTCCCCGTCCATTACCATGTATCCAGTGTCCACTCCCACCTCCCCCACACACACTCTCCCTCCCCCCTTCCTCCCCTTTCCTCAGGTAACCACCAAACTATTGAATGTGTCCATAATGCTGGTGCCCAGTCCCACCTCCCCTCCCCACTCTCCCTCCTCCCTCCTCCCCTTCCCTCAGACAATCAACAAGCTATTGAGTGTGTCCATAGGTCTCTGTGTCTTTGTTACTTTCAGTTTTATATTCCACCTATAAATGAGGTCGTATGTTTCCTGATTCTTTCTACCCAAAAAACCTGAAAACCTTAATCTGCAAAGATGTCTGTACCCGCATGTTCATCGCAGCACTGTTCACAGTGGCCAGAACATGGAAACAACCAAAATGCCCTTCGATAGATGACTGGATAAAGAAGTTGTTGTAAATTTACACAATGGAATACTACTCAGCGATAAGAAATGGTGAAATACAGTCATTTGTGACAACATGGATGGACCTTGAGACCATCTTATTAAGTGAAATAAGTCAGACTGAAAGAATCATTCACATTTTAACATGTTTAAAACACAAAACATGAAAAATCTCTAACAAGTAATGGTTTGTCAAGTTCTAAACTAAAGATCAAGGTCATTCTCAGGAAACATTCAGCTAAGTCACTGACAGGATTAGGCAGTAGAGACATGTGGAATGGTCCATTCTGGACATATGCATGTCACTGGTATTTGGCAAGAAGTTTCCACCTCTGTTGAAGTCAGAGCATGTAAGGAGTCACTGAATTGGGTGTGAAACTTCCTTCAAGCCAGCTGCAAAGAAAGAAAGAATTGGAAGGTCTGTGAAGAGGTAATGTGACAGAGTGGAAAGGGCACAGGCTTTGGAGTTGACAAAGCTATGTTCAATACCCAGCTCCTCCACTTTTCTTAGGTCACTTCAAACATGTCAGTCTCACTTTTGTCAACAAGACTGTGACCTCCCTGTGATCTCCAATAATATCTAATAGAGGGCACAAATCAGGTGCTTAATAAAACCTGTTGAATTTAATGTAATCAGTAATTTAATAAAAATGGAAAAATCCCCCCTCATTGTCCAGATGTTCCCAAAGATCTAAGTATCTGAGGTTAAGTAAATGAAACATCTGTATAATGGAGTTCATTGTTTAAAATCTGTGTTAAAGAGTTTAAGTCATGTTGTTCTTGCCCACGTATGCCTTGCAAGTCTCTGTCAATGTGACAAATCTAAAGGTCCAGGGTTGTGCTTCAGAACCATGGTTAAACAGTTCTTGGGGAAGCCGGGATGGCTCAGTGGGTTAAGTGCTCACTTTGCAGCGCCGGGGACCGGGGATCGAATCCTGGCCCCGGCCCATGCGGAACCATATGCTGAACTGGGAGCTCCCCCAGTTCAGTTCTTTCTCTGTCTCTGTATCTCTCTCTCTCTGTCAAAAATAAAAATAAATTAATTAATTAAAAAAATTTGTTTTTAAAAAAACAGTTCTTTTTGTTTGACAGATATAATATTCATAATTAGATTTACCTTGCTGCTATTGATGGATCTGCTTTTTGAAAATTCATGACCAGTACATTTTTGTGGGCATTGGACATCATTCTATGTGGAGATGTAGCAGAATTATTAGGGCAAAACCTTTGTTTTCATGAGGAAAACGGTCTCCCTTTTTTGCAAGTTTCTTAAATTTGTGTCTTACCTGAGATTCTAAAAGCAGGTGCCAAAATACAGTACATTTACCATATAATCTGGAGGGAGTGCATAAGAATATCTTTTCTAGAATTATACCCAAATGACAAACAATAACAATCACACTGTTAGCTTACATTTAATGAGTGTTTACTATATGCCAGACACCATGTACTTCACAAGAATGAATTCATTCCATTCCAAAAAACGTCTGTACTCACTGTATAGATGAGAAAACTGAGGTTCAAAAGGACTCATGCAACTAATAATTCAAAGATGTAGGATGCCAGCACCCAATGTGATTAGCCAGTAAGTTGTACTGTACCTGTGAGGTAGGCATCATTCTTCTCATTTTATGGGTAAGTCAGGCAAGGGTCAGAGAATAACTTGCTCAAGTCACACAAGCAGTAAGTGAAGGTGCTGAGATAGAGATATTCAGTATTCCCTGATTTTGAATCTTATGCCTTCGTCATTGTACCATGTGCCATACTTCCATGAGGCACCAATGTAGAAAGGTTTTACTATATATCAGGGGTGTCAAACTCAATTAAAACATGGGCCATTTGGTGCAACAGGCAAGATTCACACGGGCTACATCACATTTACAAATGTCACCAGAACTGAGTCAGCGTGTTTATACACGCCCACAGGCCCCCAGGAAAGGCACTAGGTCACGTGTATACTCGTCTTCAGTAGTTAAAGGGTTAATGAGGGAATTGTGTGTACGGTATTGCCTTGATTTCCCCTAAGCGCTATTTTCTTCATAACAATTTTTTCTATTTTAATTTTATTTCAGAGCATCATGGGCCACAAAACATTACCTCAGGGGCTGCATGTGGCCCGTGGGCCACCAGTTTGACAACCCCGCTGTATATAATCTCTCCGTTCTGTACATAGAACATCTGCACTGAAAGTGAGGGCTGTGCTCCAGTTACTGTCACTGTCCATGTGTGCAAACTGCTCTGAAGTGATTCCTTGCACACCTCTCTTCAACCTTCTCATGAGACACTTTTTCATCTTTAATTCCAGGATGATCTTGCAGGGTATGAGTGCCAAGCACTTTCATATACAAGGAAGAGAGGTAGTAGCTCATTTGAAGATAAAAAGATGCTGTATATCTTCACCACAGCTATGCTGTTCCCCTGGGACATAAATCAGGTGGCGGTGAGTGGGTTAGGGGCCTGCAGGAAAAAAGGAAGTTGGCAGTCCTATCAGGTCTCTCTCTCTCTCCCCCTTTCTCTAAAGCAGAGGGAACTGATAGGTGCTTCTTGCTGTTTTAACTGTATTTCTTATCTATAAAATAATATGAAAAAAAAAAGAAAATATGCTTGAATTGCATATGAATAAAATCCAGAAAGTCCAAGGCAAGGTGACCAAGGGAAAAAAAAAAAGGGAAAAAGCTGGAGAGTACATGCCTCATTCCAAGAGGGTCATGTAATTACAGTGGTGAGAAGAGAATTGTTGCCTTGGGGAAGAGTTGTGGTTGCAAAGTTATAGAGTCCATCCTCAAGCACTGTAAGCCAGGCTGTTCACCATTCAACCTTGACAGAGCTAAAAACCCTATCAAAATTGGAAGGTACCCTCAGAAACCAGCAAGCCCAACCTCTGCATTATGCAGGCTCTGAGAATAAAAAGGGCACACCTGTTTTTGATTCAACTTTTATTCTTTATTCCTCTAAGATAAATTATTTAAAGATTCGTTTTTATTGTTTTTTGACAGTGTGAGAGAGAGAGAGAGAGAGAGAGAGAGAGAGAGAGAGAGAGCGAAGGAGGAGGGCCCAGAGCAGTCTCCAAAGTTGACAGCATTAATTTTCCATATAGTTTCACTCAACAGGTGGGCACAGGGCTGCACAGGGCAGGAACTGGGCCAGGAGCCTCCTGCATAGATCCCAGCAAGAACTGAACTGGGGGCACTCCCCAGTTCAGCATATGGGTCTGCCTGGGCCAGAGCTGGGACTCGATCCTCGGCCTCCTGGGCTGCAAAGCAAGCGCTTAACCCACTGAGCCATCCCAGCTTCCCCTGACATATTATTAATATCTCAATTTTAACAGCTTTATTGAGATATAATAATTCACATACTATACAATTCACCTATTTAAACTGTACAATTCAGTGGTTTTTAATATATTCACAGATATAGGCAGTCATCATTACAGTCAACTTCAGAACATTTTCATTGCTTCAAAATAAAGCCTGATACCCTTTAGCTGTCACTGCCATATTCCCCTATCCCTCCCAGGCCTTGACCACCACTGATCTACTTTCTCGCTCTATAGATTTTCCTATATCGAACATTTAAAATAAATGAAATTCTATAATATGTTTTCTTTGACTTAGCATGATGTTTTCAAGGTTCATACATGTTACTCCATGTATCAGTACTGCATTGTTTTTTATGGCCAAACAATATTCCATTGTATAGGTATTCAAAATTTCAAAAAATAAAGCGCATCTAAACAATTTTATCTCTACCCACTAGATAAGTCCATAGATTCATCCTGAGAACCTGTTGTGGTAGATCGATTACTAGCACCATGGGAAGACATGGAGATAAATAAAAAAAATTCAACAAACAATCTAGTCATTCATTCAACAAACATCTACTGAGTGTCTCCTATGTTCCAGGAATGTGCTAAGGCACTTGAAATACAAGGATGAACAAAACATGTTTCTATCTTCCATGAACAAACAGTGAGGACAGTAATGAGGAAGACCGTGGATCACATACTCATATAATATCACCATAGGATATAACTACTAAAATTATCTATAAGTTAAGGAAAATACATTTTCTACTACAGACGAGTTCATGCTCAGGATTGGGTTCCTGATCCCACAAACATTCATGAATGAATTAACCCAAGAAAGGGTAGCAGCCAGGTATTTAGATATTTTTTTGTTTGGTTGTTGATTGGTTGGTTGGTTTTGCTTTTTTTATTGAGATGAAATTCATATAACATCAGATTAACCATTTTAAATTATAAAATTCAGTATAGTTTGGTGCATTCACATGTTGTATAACAATCACCTACATCTAGTTTAAAAACTTTTTCATCATACCCAAAAAGAAAACTCCATAACCATTAAGCAGCCACTCCTTCCATTCTCCCCTCAGCTCCTGGCAACCACCAATTTGCTTTTTGTCTCTATGGATTTGCCTATTATGCACAATTCATATGACTAGAGTCATATAATCCATGACTTTTTTAGTTTGGTTTATTTCACTTAGCATGAACGTTTTGAGGTTCATCCATGTTGTAGCATGTCTCAGCACTTCAGTTCATTTTTATGACTGAACAATATGCCATCAGATGGATATACCACATTTTGTTCACCCATAGATCCATTGATGGGTATCTGAGTTGACTCCATTTTTCATTATCTTGATTAATGTTGTGCATAAGCTTTTGTGTGGACGTATGTTTTCATTTCTCTTAAGTATATACTTAGAAGTGGCAGTCCTGGAGCATGTGTTAATTCTATGTTTAAATTTTTGAAGAACTGCCAACCCATTTTCCGTAGCATGTGCACAATTTTACATTCACATCAGCAAACCATGAAGGTTCCAATTACTCCCAGAGATTCAGTTTTATTTCTTAATTCTGAAAAATAGTTCCATTAAATTGGAGACATCTAATTAGCCCAAATGATTGACTGTAATACTGGGCATTAGGAGCTGGGCTTCTTAATTAATGCTTAGACTAATGGCAGAAACAAAGCAAATGAGGATAGAGAGAAGGTCTACTTCCATACACATTGCTCTGGGAGTAGCTCTGCTAATACTCAGAGCCTAAAGAGGAAAGTGAGTCAGTTAGCAGAATCACTGTGGTACTGTCTTCTGACCCATGTCAATGGGATCCACAGCTTCTTGATCAACAGAGCAGTGGGAGGAGAGCATTCTCAGCTATAAGCCAAGCCCAGGATAACCCATGAGATGATTTTATGAAAGAAATGACATGAAATCAATAATGACTTTCATAGTAAGGAAAAAAATAGCACAGATTCAACTATTACATAAAAAATTGGACAAAGTGTCAATGGACTGTGAGGGAACTTAGATCCTGTGATATTTGGCACAGGCTCCTGTCCCTTAGAATAAAAATCTGACATAAATCTAGGAAATAAATAATGATGATGAATGTCTAGCTCTAAAGATGATGACACATATCACTGAAACCTGCTTTTATGGCCTGTCTCTCTCCCCTAGTAATCAGACAGCTTGACAAACATTGAATCTACTCTTCCTCTAGGCCTTTATCACTCCCTGGGCAGGTCAGCTTCATTCCAAAGTGGCATTTAATCTTTTAAGCTATACAATGTCATTTTCCTGAGCTGTGACTGTCACTGTCAAGATGACATACCACTATTTGGGAAGAGCTGAGGCATGATCACAAAGCCCGCTCCCCAAAGTCTGTGAGTTTGCATTCTTAGGGGACAAGAAGGCCAAGAAAGGATCTCAATGACCCGGATCACTTCCCAAATCCTCGGATCTTCAGTAACCTGGAATTGGGGTGTGCAGATTTCAAACACTTTTAGAAGTTAGGTCCCCTTTTCCATAAAAAATCTTCCAATAAAACTATTACATAAAACACA